>JAOXJP010000008.1:2179100-2193234 GCA_025762735.1 Platanus orientalis | reverse complement strand
CTAGAGGAAGGCCAAAATTGACCTGGGTGGAGGTAGTAAGGAGGGACATGGCAACTTGTAATTTAACGGCAGATATGACCATAAACAGAGCAGAATGGTGGAACAGGATTCGTGTAGCCGACCCCAAGTAGTTGGGATAAGGCTGTTTGTTGTTGTTGTTGTACTACATCAGAGATGTTCAAAGAACCCGTAAGATAAGATGAAGGGTTACGTGAGTTATGTTTATCATTTGGGCTGAATTCCCGAGTTTTTACATGCAAACTATATTACACATGGACATAACCCCAACCAACTTTTTAATGCATGACCTTACCCCCTACGGTAAGATGGCTGCTATGAGGAGCTATTGATCAATTAAAAAGGAAAAGAGAAAAATATATTAATTTTTTAAAGAAAAAATTCCCTCAGAGCTAGCTCTCTCTCTCATGCACACACACACACACACACACTGGTTGTTTGGGGGTGGGGGGGGGGAGGAGATAATGAAGAACAGCCTTGATGGAATCCAAACTTCAAAAGAAATCTCAATGACTGGAAAAATCCTATTCTTTCTGATTTTCTTTTTGGACTAGATTGCTGCTCCACCTCGGAGGAATATGATGATAGGCATGTTTGGAAATTTCAGTCCAAGATGGATTCCCATTTAACTCTTTTTTTTTTTTCTCTCCTTGCTCTATTTCTTTCAAGACCTTCCTCACCTCAATTTGTTTGGAGCAGCCCCATCCCAGTAAAGTGGCCTTTTCATGTAAAGTAAAATCCTTGACTAGATTGTGACCAGAAAAATTGGCGGGGGCGGGGGGGGGGGAGAGGGAATGGATAGAAGCTGTTGACCATCTTATTACTCATATGTGAGGGTGCATGATTGGAATTTTTTATTTTTTATTTATTTTAAAGAGCACTTCACTGAAGCTTCAGGTTCTTGCATTGGGATGGTTTTCTGGTGCTTTTGCTGAACAAGGTCTATTTTATGGAAGTTGCTACCACTCCTTTTGGAAGACTTGTGAAGGATAGGAAAAACTGTATTTTCAATGATGAGTACACATGCACAAGACCCTTGATCTGTTTCTTAGGTCCCCTATGATAAAAGAATTTAGGGATCTTTGTCGAGATGATTTCAGGGGCAAGTAGGAGCTTTAATCAAAGGGGACCAGAAGAGAAGCTTGTTCCTGTTGGATTTTGTTGCTTCCATTGTATAGATCCAAATAAGGTCTCTGCCCCTTAATAGCCACTGTCTCATGTTATTCCATTATGGGGGTTTCATGATCCCTCCCAATATTTAACAAAATATAAAAAATAATAATAATTATAGGATTTCAGTAAAAGAACTCAAAAACAACCTACAATTATAGATAAATTGCATTATTCATAAAAAAATAAAATAAAATAATTAAAGATAAATTCATAAGGCCAAACAAGAACAAAATACCGCGTATTTTAAGTCGAAATGGAAGTGAGTACACTATCATGTCAACTCAATCTCATGATCCTCAAATTTATGATGACTCTACTGACTAATACCTGATCTGTACTGGATTTTGGGCTTCACTAAGTTGGCCTTAATGGTGAGACTAAGTGATGCAGCAACACTCTCTTGGATGGAGAAGACCTATCCCATTTGGAAGCCCAAGCACAAGCCTAAAGCATCGACATGGAAGAGACCTGGTCAGCCATAGAACTTTAGGACTTATTTATCGGTTTTTATGTCTGGGACATGATTGTAATAAGGCCAATAGTGCCATAGTATTTTTATTTTTAGTCTTGAGGGTTAATTTTGTAATATAAGGTTTAACAGCCAAGGGTAGAATAGGAAATATAGGCCTATTCGACGACTTGTATTTTTGTCTTATTGTGGTCTTCAGAGTCAAAACAGTGGAGCCCATGTGATGTGGGTTTAGAAGTCTTAATTTTTAAGTTAGAAATAGGCTAGGATTTAGGGATTGCTAATTTTAGAAGGTTGGTAAGTTTTAAGTATTTTGGACTCTATAAAAGAGTCCCATGACATATACTTTGGGGTAGTGAAATTTTGAATAAAATTTTGGGTTTTGAAAAGCCTTCAGCTAGTAGGGTTAACCCTCTATCTCTCTTCTACTTTTTCTCTTGATTGAGATTTCCTCCTCCCTTTTATCATCTTCTCTCTATTATGTGGATCTCCTTCTTCCTTTAATCTCTCTTTCTTTCATGCCCTATTCTGCTAGAATATCATAAGTCCCATTGACTGGACTGAAGTCATCATCAGTTGGGAAAGTCATTCCAAAAAAGAAGCTGCTGTTTGAATTATTAGAGAAACTGACCTTCACAGCTGGAATTTCAAGAACAACAACTAGCCAAATCGCAGACTTCAGGAGACTGATTTTCTTTTCTGTTCAAAACAGGCTTTCAATTTCTTCTTTTCTCTCTTTAAATTCTAGAAGCTCCTATTACTCCTATCTTCTGATTTCTGTTCTTAATCACCAGTTTAAACCCCATTATATAACTTATATGAAAATTTCTGGGTATTTATAACACTGAAATTGCCCCACTTATAAGCCACTGTTTTAGTGCTTTATTTTAGGGTTTTTCTACCCTATTAAGCCTCTCTCACATCCCTGAAGTTCCCCTAATTTCTCCTCTGATTTCATCAAGTTCTGGATGCAAATCTTTCATCTGTTTTCTGGTTTCTTTATTCAAGAAGTACTGCAGACTGGTAAAACTAGTGTTCTATATACTTTTATTTGTCAAAATAAGATGAAATTGTGTACAGTGATACCTTGGATATACACCTAAACACCTGTAAATTTTCAGAAAATTATGATATCCGTACAGGGGTATTTGGTCATTTCATGAATTCTGACCTGTAGTTCCAGAATTGCCCTTTTGTGACCCTTCTGCTTTCAAAAAGGTTGTTTTAGATTCTGTTGGCCCACTACATCAGGGAATTGATTGCCTTTTCTAAGGAATATCCCACATTACTAAGCATTACATTACTAGGAAGTAGGAACTATTTTCTGGATAACAAGGAATCTGTTAGATGCCAATTGTGATATAACAATTGTAAGAACAGCTCCAAAATACTCTTGATTTGGTGAAAGAAGAAATCATCTGATGTATGGAGCAATCTAGAGATAGTTTCAAAGAAAGGCATAAATCTCGAACCTAGACAGGTACACAAACATTGAGATGCCACAATCATGAAGTTCCTGGTCTCTGAGACATCTAATGTCTTGGTCTATGCAAAAATAAAGAAATTATTCAATTTTTTCCACTATTAAAAGTGTATAAATGGTTTTATTGAATATTCTTTCTTGTGAATAAAATTCTTAGCTTTCAAAATGATCTCCATCCCTCCCCCCCCATTTAAAGAAAGTTAGACATTGAGAATTTGAGATGACAACATTGCCATTAAAAGAACATGCTTAAGGAAAGCATCTAATATCCACTGGGTTAACTAGTCTACAGCATAACAATATCGTGGCAGACAAGCTGGGACGGGCACACCATTAGTCTCACGCTGGATATCTTCTAGGCCAAAAGTCAACTTGATTTGGCCTTCATTATCTGATCTTTTTACAGGTTCTGGACAGCACTTTTTTTTTTTTTTTTTTTTCCTGATGAACAACTAAAGGGTGTGACAGATTCTATGGTACTACAATGTTGATGGTAGAGCGTCCTTACAGTTTATCAGGGCTTTAGACTTGTTCAACTCCCTAACTGTCCAAAATCTAATCAATGATGCATGTGAGCCTCCATCGCTCAGAACTTTTCACTGAAATCCACTTAACCACGTTAAGAAAGCTACTTTAAAGAAGAAAGGGGTATACAAAGGGTTCTTGTGAAGAACAAAATGCATCCACGGTGTGCATAAAAGATTATTTGTGAAGTAAAGTTACCTTCGCAAGTGAGCAGAGAATGCACGAGCAAACGCATCACCCCTTCTTTTAGCATCATCTGTTCCACCTTCACTAGCGACTGCCTACGATAATACAAATTGAGGTTGCATAATTATAAAGAAATTCTAGAAATCTTCCTATTTTTGAACTCCAAAATAACCACGAGATAGACCATAAAATAGATAAGGTATAAAAAAAATGATGAAGATATATATATATATATATATATATATAGTATGAAGAGGGTGTAGTATAATCATATATTGAAATAGAAAGGATACAATAATACATGAGGGGTATTTACAAGTACACCCATATACATTCTAAAGACATATGTACCCTTACACATGCCCATATTCATGTGCAACACCTGCTGATGTCATCAAGTTGTACATATGACGTCACCATCCATACGGACCTACTAGGTTAGTGATGAGTTCTCTTGATCTGTGTAGATCATGATTTGTGGTGATGAATTGTAAATACCCCCTGATGTACTGTTGCATCCTTTCTATTTCAATATATGATTATATGTATGAGAGAGAATACTCTTTTCATAGAATTCTTCCTCGATAATTCCTCTTTCTCTTTTTATCTTCCTCTTCGTTCTTCTACAAACTCGGCATACTACACTACATACACAACAGAAATCCACAATTAATGCAGTGTTTACACTATGTAGTGAAATTGGTGTTTATTAGTTTTAAATTTTGTAACTATTTTTTAGAATATATGTGAGTTGTATAATTCATAGATGGGAATTCTAATACAAATCAAGAGATTTTATATGTCAAATCATTTTTTTAATGAATAACGATCAATTTCATTGCAAAAAGTGAAAAATAAGATACAACTATACAAGAGGAGGTAGCCGCTCCTTAGGCATCATCTGGCATACAATTTTCTTTAAAAAAATTAGCCCCCCCACCACTCATCTAGCAATCCTATCTGCTGCCTCATTCTGCTCTAGGGACATGACATAAAGAAAGACTACATTACTTGATAATACAACGAATTTCATGAATATAGTGTGCTAACTTGCAGGACCCCTCTCTATCCCCAAGAGCCCAACTAATCACCACCTCTGAATCCCTTCCACCAAACATCCATTTTCCCCCAAGAATCAGAAATGCCCAACAGCCCACAAACTACCCTCACAACATTGCAATATTCATCCCGACCACACACCCGAAGCCTGATGGCCTCGGATTCCCCATGGAAGAACCATCAAAATTTAATTTTAGAATCTCAGATGGAGGGGGATACCACGACTTTTCCGGATCAGGATCCTTACAGAAATGCACACTTAAACATGTCCTCCAATCTCGCATGAAATTGTTTAGGGAAATATCCTTGAATTTCTCGGAATGCAACATCCAAAAGAACCCACCTCACAAAGAATGGCATCCCTAACCTCCATATGCCCCCTTCAAACTCCTTTGAAAATCCTTCTTTTTCTCTATTTCCAAATGCCCCATAGGATCACTTGACCAAGAGCTCTTAAAAAACACTTTTCCTTCTTACCCGTACCCACCCCCACCCGAACCCCATTGGTAAAGCAGCCCGGATGCGGATGTATGATCAGGCATTGCCCATGCCAGCTCCAATTACATAGTAAAAAGACACCAGATCCTCCTTGGAAACTCACAATGTAAAGAAAATGTGATTCCCAGTTTCCCCATCTTTGCCACTCAAAACACATATATTAGGAGAAATAGCCATATAAGGTCACCTTTTTTGCATCCCTTCCAAAGTATATAACCGACTGAAATAGGCCAACCATGAGAAAGCTTTGACCTTAAGGGAAGCTAAAGAATGTCAAATTCTCCTAGTTGGGAACATATCAGGACTTTGATTCTCGGAAACAAAGATAGAGAAAAAGGATTTGACTGAAAAGATGCCTGCAGATGAAGGAGTCCGCACATGAGAATCAAGATCGACTGAGGATACAAAGACATCCTTCAAATGTTGAAGCAATCTACCTACCTGGGGAACCTCCCACTCATACTAATTGTGGGAGAAGAGAAAGTTCCAATCTAGCCCCTCCGAAGAGATATATATCCGCAACAAACAAGTTTTTATTGAGAGGAGATACGATAAAGATTAGGGAACGCATGATCTAAAGTAAGTTCACCCCCCACCAAAGATCCCTCCAAAACCTAACCCAGGTCTCATTACCTACAAGGAATCGAGTCTAAGAGGAGAGAAGCAACTTGAATAATATTTTTCCACAACAAGGAATCAGATGTAGGGATATTTTTGCACACATCCCACCCATTCTCATCCATTCCATATCTACCAACAATGATGGATTGCCATAGAAAATTCTTTTCCACCACAACCCTCCATAACCATTTCCCTAATAAAGTAATGTTCCTTTCTTAAATCTCCCAATCCCCCATTCTCCTTAGATTTAATAACTTCTTCCCACCTTAATAAATTCTCTTTCTTCCCGCCACTACTTTCCCACAAAAAGTCTTTGGAATCTTTCGATCACACTAACCACATTCATTGACATCTTAAAAAGGGACAATAATACACTGGAACATTAGCTAGTGCTGCCTTATTTAGAGTAATACGTTCTCCCATGGAAATATATGACTTCTTCCAACAAGCAAGTTTTTTCGATACCTTCTCAACTACTGGATCCCAGATGGCTATACCACTACAATGACCACCCAATGGCAGCCCCAAGTATTTCAATGGCCGCACACCAACCTTACATCCAATTACATTTGCAAGATCCTCCAACCAATCATCATCTACATCAATCCACACCATACCCGACTTCACCAAATTGAACTTAGGACCAGATATAACTTCAAACACCTTTAAACAAACTTTTTTCTGAATCACTCCCGGATCATCCTGAAGCCCTGAATCAGATCCACTCCCTCTGCCTTCACCAACAAAGCACTCAAACCATTAGCCACCAAGAAAATAAGAAAGGTTAGTGGGTCACTCTACCAAAACCCCCTTGATGACTGAAAAAATCCTTGAGGTACCATTCAATAGAATTGAGAAACAAGGATACTCAGTACACCCCTTAATCCATTTAATCCACTGATCCACAATGCCTTTTAACGATAACACCCAAAGGAGAAAATCCCAATCTAATCCACCCTATCTTAAGCTTTTTCCATTTCAAATCATGAACATTTCCTTCTAAGAAATCCTTGTTGCCTTGTTCAAAATTATATGAAATGTATCAAAGGATTAGGAAATGTGTCATGGAAACTGTACATGTAGGTTTCGTGTAGGTACCTATGAAAATGGAAATAGATATATGTCATGGAAAGATCAGGAAAATTGTCAATTTTTAAAACCATGAATATAAAAAGAGGAAATGAATCTATGGTGTGCTGAGGATTATTGAGGTGTGTACGTCTAGGTAATTTGTATCAAGAATCTCAGATGCCTGTACTGTCCCAAGCACACACACGAGCTTGAGGCTTGCACAGTAACAGTTCAAAATGAAACATCTTTAGGTAATGTCATAAACAAATAGATGTCTACCTTATCAACAAGGTCGGGCAAATGCTCTGACAGGACAGTGAACCAATACCTACAGCAAGATACAGTTGCCACATAAATTAAAGACCATACACCCTATTTGAAAACTGTAATAAGCATTTCTGTAAGTGGGAATGGATAGACTGTCTTATATAGAAGCACAAACAAATAGAGTTTCTAACTTACACAAGCTTACAGTTTCTAACTTACTCAAGCTCGCCATGATCAGATAGATCAATAGTGTTAGGCTCATACCTGTAGCACAAGATGTCATTATACTGTTAGGAACAACATCCAGTCCAGTAATTATTTCTGTGAATTAAATGGATGAAACTATTATCTCACCCAACAGTAACAGAATTATAATAGCCAACAATCATCACAAATTCAAGCATCTAAAGACTGCAAATTGTACCAAACAGCCACTCCTATAAATAAGAGGATGCCTAGTGTAGCAAATAACCACTCCTATTTTGTCAATATTTCAGAATTTTCATATTCTTGCAAGGACATGAAAATGAGTTTGCAAAGGGTAGCGAGTAGCTTTTCTTATCTCTGTAGTCTCATTCTCACAAATGAATATAAACCCTGTCTAATTACCCTTTTCTTCTCTTTCTTGTCCTTCTGTGATTAATTGATAAATGACAGACTCCACATAAGAAACAACACTCAAAAATTCAAATCCACAAGAAGATTATACTATTACATGTGACACAGCAAAGCAAGTTCAACATATCTTCTTACCATGTCTATAGTACACAGTAATCAGCCATGTATTGAACCATCAGAAGTACCAAACAAACATGATTTTGTAGCAAAAGGCTTACAGGTAAACTATTAGATAAATTATTCAGCACACCAATAAATACTACATACGTCTTTGAGTCCGCCAATAATGGAAACACCTCCAATGTCGGTACCAGATGAAGCACACCAATGTTTAAAGCTGCAGCATCAGAGCGCAGGGTATCTCCTTTGGAAGAAGGTACCTCAAAGCCTCCAAGGCCAGTGGTTCCAGGTGGAGCCATTGGTACAGGGGCAATAATCTCAGTGCCCTTCTGCACAAACTTTTCCATCCATGAAATCTGCAAATGACATCAACAACACTCGTATTTAAGAGGATTTGTAACAACTTACAAGAAAAGAAGATGCAAAAATGTTTGCAAGAGATATGTTCCTTGCATCAGACATATTCTTATGAGCAAAATTATTCTTTCTGGCATCCATTCACAAATTCTTTTTTTCTCTCTACATTTTATAGTGAAAGAGACGAAGATGATAGAGTCAAACCCCCTTCCCTCTGGTGGGTTTTCATTGGTCCAAATACAGATTGGTTTACAGTTGTCTTGGGAATCCATTTTCTTTACAAGCCCTAAATTCTTGCAGGTCTTAAAATTAAGGGTGATAGAGTGTGATGAACATGGGTCCAGAGAATAATTTCAAAGTAACTTTTCTCAAAATTAATTTGTAGAAAGTTTGTATCCTCTAGGTTTAGAGTTTGTTGTACGCCCAACTGAGACCATTCTAGGTCCACAACCATCATTAAATGGCGGTCACCACATATACAAATACAGATTTCACATTGAACAAATCAAGCCTTTTTTTTTTTTTGGGCTAAAAAAAAATGCATTAAAATAAAGTAGACTGGTATAAGATGTACAGCAAGAACTAAACCAAGTTATTAAACAAGGGAGTCCCAATCGAGCATAAGCTGATTAAACCTTACTCCCTCAAAGAGACTACAAGCCTGCCAAGAAAACAATGAAGCTAGAAGCCTATTCATTAATTTTTTAGGGCAAGCTGCACTTGCCTTTAAAAATCCTTGTGCTGCAGTCATTCCAAAGCAACCAACAAACAGAAAAGAGGAGAAATCTCTAGAGCACCTTTCCCTTGGGAGTGAAAGACATTGAATTCCCAGTAGGCCAAGAATTTCAGTTCTACTTGTTCTTAATTTGGTATTACTTAAAACAAAAAAGAGTATCTTCTTTCTTCTTTTTTTTTTAATAAAGGAAATGATGTATCAAAGAGCCTTTGTTCAATTGTTACCTGGTTTATAGTCTTTTCAATAGTTTATGTATAAAATCTTCAAGGGAATTTTTTTTTTTGCTTGATTGGAATAAGTAAATGATAGGTGCCACACTATTTCTCAGTTTTGATTCATACAAGTACTAACATACAAATTCTGTGTTTACAGTTATTTTTTTCACATCCAATTAAACCAAACCAGGTTTATGCACTTCTTGTATTCTATTATGGTGTTGATGCAGGACACAAAACAGGCCATTCTTGGTGTCTGGATTTAATATTATTGTTTGGCAACAATTTTAATTTTTTCAGTTTTGAGTAATTCTAGGTTAGGTTCGTGTCATTCAGATTGGGGTTTTTATATATTTCCAATTAGGATAGGTTTTATTTCAATTTAAAAAAATAAAGTTTTACTTCCATCTCTGTTCTTGAAGCCTTATTTTAGGGTAAAAAAATAACCCAATTGACTTGATTTTGGTGTCATTGAAAAGATTGTTCATTTCCTTTCTAAAGCGTCCAAGATATTGCGAATCTGATGTGTTTGGAGAAGTTTGGGCCAAAATATTGGCAGCGTTACCACTTTGTGAGGGGAATTAACTATTTTAAAGCTTACTTCGATAGGAAGTCTTGTTAGAGTGTAATTTGGAAGTTTAGACTGTTAAAACTATATAAATACTTTGTAACTCAGAATTTTATATTGATTGATTGATTAATGAATAAAATTTCCAACTCCAGGAAGAATAATTTTTCTTGATTAGACTGTACTACCCCTAATCTCATAAACATCTGTCCTTAAATACCATAAAAACATTGAAGAAGAGATAACAGAGATATACACCCTTTGGTCCTGCATCAATTTGGCATCAAAGCATCAGATTATTCCCTTTTGGTCCTGCATAAGATCCACTTCTTGATTTATTTTAGAATAATAGAAGAACATTCCTTCGTAGAATAACTTTTAGTATGATAGAATAGACCAAACTAACAGAAGTTCCTTTACATCCCATTCATTCATTTATTCTGTTATTCTGTTTCCTTTTTTTTTTTTTTTTCCTTTTGTTCCACACATAGTTGTAGGGAAGCTTGGTACAAGGTGGGAAGCTAATTCCATTTTGCTTCCCCAAGTAGCATGCTTTCCACATTTGGGAAATGAGTGAAAGCCTCTAAAGAAGTGAGTAGAAATGTATGAAAAATTAATTGGAAAGCGATCCAATAAACAATAGTATATTTTATTTATTGTATATTCTATGCCGTCAGCATTGAATAAAATATTATCTATGATATTTAGTAATGATTTTGCACCCAAAAAAAAAGATTCAGTATTGAATTTATTGTTTATATTAGTTTCTTCTAGTCCAATAAAAAAATATTTAAATCCGATGGTTGTTATACAAGGTCTTCTATAGTCTGACTCTAAGATGTTAGTTTTCTACAAAAAATCTTACATATGGTAAAGGCTATACTAATTACAGGTGATTTACATATTGATTTATAAGTCACAATTCTTTGTTACTTACATAGTATAGTTTCTAGGTTTTTTAGTACTTCATTAAATTTATTCACTTTATTATATTGTGGTAGAATTATTAATTGTAACTAATTGTTTTTTTTTGGTACCAATTGTAGCCTATTGTTATTTAGTATATTATTGTTTTTCCTTTCTTGCTTCCCAAGAATTTGTTAAGCCTCGCCTCCCGCTTCCCGTTTCTTGCTTTCGCTTCTCACTCTAGTAACTATGGTTCCACAATCCAATTTGTAAGAACTTCCATACTTGATGTCTTGGTCCCTGTACAAGGGTTTATAAGAATGATCGAATTCAACTTTACACTTTTATTGTAATCCACTTAACCAACCAGATTTGCACACTTCTTGTATTCCGTTCTGATTCTGCTTCGCAACTTCTATATAGGGGCTCTTCTCCTGTTCTACGAATCTACAACTCTCTTTACTGAGCGAGACTCCATCCACACATATTTGCAGGGAATCTCATATCAAAGTGAACAAACATTTGAGAATAATTGAATCCATGGTCTAGCAGGTATGTGACTGTTCAATTTATCCCGTAGTTAGAAAGGATTCAGTCCAAAAAAAGAAAGAAGCTGTAGTTAGAAAGGAACTTATAGATGCACACATCAGATCTCCATTGTAAGCATTTTTCCTTCTAAGGATTCATTCATTTTGTCCATATCAAATCCAAGAGTGTGCATTTATGGACTGCAATTAGAAAAGAGCTCATAGATGAATATGAAGCCAGACCCCTCCAACGAAACCATTTTGCCTTAGGATTCATTATTTTCTCCATTTCAATCCGTACAAAAAGCCACATATAAAGGAGTTCTAGAAATCTATTTAAACAACCATACTTTATTTCCCCTTGTATTCTATTAGAAAAAAAATCCATATTTTCTTTCTTCTTGGCCAATGTGACTTAATGTTTTCAATCTGAAAAAGAAGATCCACAATAAAGGGTGAAGTAAAATAGGTCAGAATTAGAATTCACGTATGTATTGTGAGCTATTAATGGAATGCAAATGCAATAATTTACATAATTATATTGTCTCAAATCTTAAGTTGGGGATGTGCATGTCTATGTTTTAATATTTAATAAGACAAGGATATTTGTATGAAGATAATGAAAAAAATTCTCGACCTTAATACTGGTAAATTTGAACGTGAAGGCAACTGAATTATAATAAGCTCACTCTAGGTATTCCACCTGAACTTTAAAATCTTATCAACATTTTTTTTAAAGATAAAGTAGTTTATTAAAAAATGAAGGTCACGAAAAGGAACAGGCAGCAGACCAGAAGCATGAGAAATGCCTCGGCAGCTACAAGAAAAAGGAAAGCAAAACATGAAAAGATCAACTCCCCTAGCCGGAAAAGATCAAAGAGTCCCAATCAAAGATCCAAACTCTATATGGAATGCTGCTGAAATCCAGTTGAAAATCCTGGACAACATAACATCCACCAACTTGAAAATTGAGGATGATTTGCCCTTGAAAATTTTCTGATTGCATTCCTCCCAAATAGTCCAACATATTCCAGATAATTATAACCCATAAATAACTCTCAATAGCATGTAAGTATTTAACCATTGACATGTTTCTTTAAAAAAAAAAAATTGATTTTCAACCATTTGAAAGTGTTATTGACCCATTTGTGTGGGGGCAGAAATGTGTGCGAAAACAAAATCACACGGGCATCAAATTGTGCTGATTTCTGGGTATAGATATAAAACACAATAATTTTATACCTGTTGTACAAATTTCTTAATTCATGAAATATGGATCTTTGAGTTATATATAGCATAATTATTTAATTGACATTCTGAACACAACAAAACTCAGTTGAGCACACTTGAAAGTGATGTGGTGATTGCAAATATTTGTGATGCCACACTAATATATATATATATACTCAGTTTGCTGGGGTGTCAAACACTGATGTATGACAGTATGAGTCATGTTCAAGTTTAAGTAGAATGATAAAAGATCAAATACTAAGAAACTAAAAAAATATAAATTAAATTAAAAGAAGCCAATTCTATTGACAAGGTCTCGAGGAAAGCTAGGAAGTTACAGGGAATGTAAAACTAAAAACTCCCTAGAAGAGTCTAAACAGAAAATATCACATAAACCCAATAAATATGATTTCATTTTTTTTTTCTCATAATCATTGGTAGCACAACAATGACTACAATGAAGCTCTTGTACTAATCTTAACATACTAGTATGAAAGTGCAGTCACATCAGGACCTCCTAGAGGCTGTGTCTGATGTCCCTTATCTGTATCTGATACCAACAAACATGTTAATGCTGAAGTTATACAGACATTACATTGTATACTTGCCTTCTCATTCAAATCACCAAGGGGTGGACCATGAATCTTTCCTCCGACATACGGTGCACCCATTGGAAATCGTTCTACCAACTGATGGGCCATCAAATCATCAAGACCATGCTTTTCATAGCTCATGAATGCACCCAAAGCTCCTAGGAACCCCTCATGCCGCAAAAACATTGCCTTTGCCTCACCTTTTGACCTAAACAGAATATATGAAGACTGAAGAATGTGAGAAAGAAACTGGAAAGATACATTAAAGAAAAAGAAAAACACAGGAGACCAAAGCAGACTGATAAGATTCCCAAAAAGTCACTTAGAAGTACAGTACGTAAACTTAAAGAAGAAAAAGAATTTGGCATGTGGAAAACAATAGATGAGAAAATTCATCATTTTTCGTATTAGTCATGCCCACTAGCTTGTAAACCAAGAAAAAAAAAAGCCTCAGTACTCTGCAAATCTTGATATAATAATACAAATTCTTGATACTAACCAGAAATGAACTGCAAACGAAATTGTGTCCATGGTGTAAGCATGGCCTCGTATGAAAAATCCTCCAAAAAAGATGCGCTTGAGCCCAAATCGAAGCGCGTTCAAATAGGAAATCTAATAAGGAAAAGATGAAATCAGAAAGACCGTGACATCAAATAATATATATATATACTTCCTTTATCTTGGTTATATCATCCATAAAGAAAGAGAGACATCTACCTATGGAATTAGAGAGAGATGAATGAAGTATAGAGGTGCTTTTGCGCATACCAAATAAATTGAAGGGGTAATTTTATACTTTATGGAGCAGAATGTTGGTCAGCCAACAAACAACAAGTACATAAAATGAGTGTGGCTGAAATGAGGATGTTGAGATGGATGAGTGGCAAGACTAGA
>JAOXJP010000008.1:2158997-2169596 GCA_025762735.1 Platanus orientalis | reverse complement strand
TCAAATCAAAATTCCTTCATTTGACCCGTATCTCACCCGTCTCTCGGTTTCGGACGCCGTATCTCCGCGATAAGCTGTGATACGCGAGACGTACCCGTATCTCAGGTCTGCGATACGAGTCGCGATAACGATATTTTGAACCTTGGTTTCAACTCAAGGATCCACTTTTACATGGTCCAACTCTCAATCTAGGAGTAAATTAGATAGGTTTATGATCTCAGAAAACTTCGAAGATTATTTTTCCCCAATCCTAGTACAATTTTTGCCTAGACCAACTTTGGACCATACCCCACAATCCTGTGATCCAGAGGTTTTCGGGTGTTGGGTCCAAGAACGTTCAAATTTTGGAATAAGTAACTGAAGCATCCAAGTTTTAAGAAATTGATCAGGGAATGGTGGAATGAAAAGAAAATTTGAGGTCAATTTTAAAAAAAAAAAAGTTTAACCATTCTTGGACACCTCACCAGGTTTTAAAAAAAAGTTGTCCTTTTGCAGCTCTAACAAACCCAACACCTCTTTTCATTCTAGATCTTCAATTTTTCTTTAATACCTTCAAGTTTTTGTCAGAATCTTATGTATAAGGTAGGCCAGGCAAATGATTCTAACAAAAGCTTAAAAGTATTAAAGAAAAATTGAAGATCTGGAATGAAAAGAGGTGTTTGGTTTGTTAGAGATGAAAAAGGACAACTTTTTTTTAGAAAGATAGCAACTATCATTCAAAAAAGCAGAACAGAGTTCACCGAGATGAAAGCATACACAGTTCAAAACCCCTCTTCAATTCGAACGGTCATATTGCAGCCACAAAAGTGGTTAGAATTTGACTGAAATTTGAAATTCAAATCTTGAGGGTGTCAAATCAAAACCACTTTTATGGTTGTGATAGGCCCGTTTGGACTGTAGAGTGATTTCAAACTGTAGATGATTTAATCTTGAATTCACCTAGAAACTGAACCATTCGAACCAAAAGAGAAAAATTGAAACAAATAAAGGAAAGATGAGAACAAAGAAAAAGGGAGCAAATGTCATGTCCAGGATGTTCTCTTGGTTCTCAGACCGCTCCTTATCCCTCATGTTCTCTTGGGTGTTGTATCTTCCTGATTTCCAGAATGAAAAATACCATAATTAGATATTGGAGCTGTTTCAGCGGCTATACCTCTCATGCTGCCCATTTTTGGGTTTTTTTTATAAAAAAATCCCTTTATTTATTAAAAAAAAATAGTATTTCCAATGTTTGGAAAGAAAAAAAAGGTTCAATGCCGCCCCATGGTAAAGGCTTTTGGAAAGGAATTATGAGTAACTTGGAAGACTTTAGGAAGGCATTAGATTTAGGGTGGAGGATGGTAACAAGGTAAGGTTCTGGGAAGATAGATGATGAGTTGTGATCCCCTTAAAAATGGAATTCCTGGAGATCTATAGAATAGTAGCAGATAAGTAAGCCCTTATTACTTCACTAGGAAGGGGAAAATGATATCCTGGCACCCTCTTCTATGAAGGGTGCTTGTTGATTGAAAAATCAACAAGTTGCAGATCTTTCCGAAAGATTAGATAGTGTCCATGTGGGGTTGGGGGGAGGGGTGTCAATACAAAAAAGTTTGGATCATGGAGGCAAGCAGTGATTTGTCAGTGAACTCTTGCTTCAAATTGTTTGCCAATGAATCCCCATTTAATATTCCTTGCAAAGATATATGGTTCTATCCAATCCCTTCACAAGTGCAATTTTTTTGTAGGGATGGCCATTTTAAGGAAATATATCAACATTAGACAATTTGAGAAAGAGAGGCCTCCACCTTCCAAACATTTGTTTGTTACATTATAGTGAGGAGGTAAATGTTTCACATCTTCTGATTCACTATCAATTCTCTATCCAAATTTGGATGGCCATAAATCCTATTGTTCAACAACAGAAAAAACCCAAAATGATTGTTAAAATGCATGATAACTAAACCGGTATTTTCATTCAATTTATTTTACTTTACAGTCCATAAGATCTCCTTTACTGCCCACAACCAGATCTACATTACCCCTGTTCAAATTCTCTAACTACCTATTACCTAACCTTCAAAACCCCATTCCTACATCCTGTACAGAACAATTCCCTATGCTCATATAGTTGGCCTTACAAATTACTAATCTTAGCCAACCCTAGTTTGAACCCTAGACATCTCCTCTGCACACTTTAAACTAGCAACCCATTTTCTACTTTAAGCCTTAATTCTTACCCCAACACAGTCTTCTAAACCTGCACAACCTTACTCCCTTAAGAATTTCAAACCTCAGAATACATTTTAGTGAAACAAACAAGTCAACCCCACTTATCCTGCATCAAAAAGGCCGTTCTAAAGCCAGAGCCAGGCTGTGGTATAGGGATTAGATAGTTGTATCTGCAATCTGGGGTGATGACTGATGACTAATGGCCCAGACATAAAGTTAAGTTCCCTTTAAGAAAGAAAAAGATATCATTACACTAACATCATTTCTTCTCTAAAACAGATATATATATATATAATATTGTTTATCCCTTTGCAACACCCAGAGGTTTGCGAATTTCTGTGCCGTTAGGTTCTCTTTCTTTCAGACAAAAAACAAACAATGCAATATAAATTTGAACAAAAAAACTCTTTAACCAAGAAAAGGTTTATTTAGATCATTATTCACAATGCAAACATAGGTGAGTATATTTTCTGAAAATTTTCTCTCTTACGCCTTTCCACTCACTCTTTTTCACTTCATTGCCATGTTTCTCTTCCACTTTTTTCTTTCCTTTTACGATATGCCTTGTAGTTGATAATGTTATTATTCTAGTTTATTTCCCCTTTTTTGTCACATACATATGGACAAGTAGCACATATACAAACATGTATGTATATACATGTATATTCTATTCACTCATAGATGTTGAGCTCCAACGTAGTGTGTCCAGGGGCAGGAGATATCAGCTTCAGAGGCTTATCAAGGTGTGTTTCACAAGCATGGTTATCAAATTCAGTGATCTTTATCACCATGACTTCAATCACTAACATCAAGCAAATTTTAGTAAATATAAGCACAAGTGTATGTCACAAAATCTAGACTTTAAGAGCTTGTGACCAACCCATTGAATGGGACATCTAAGGGAGTCAGGCAATGCAGGTAGATGTGCAAATGTTAGGGAAGATTATGCCTCAAATGGAAGAGGATGAGGAAGGGCCAAGGGGTTCATTTGGGAAGACTTGTATAGCTTTCTGCAAAAGTGCAGGGATTCAGGGAGGCGGCATTTGGAGGTTGAAGTGTATAAGTGGGGTTTAGTTGTTCAAACTTTCTTACGACTGTTTTGCTAAATTATATCAATTTTTAAACACCTTGGGTCTGTGGAGATTGTTTTCTGTTGGGGTCAGGTGTGTTTCGTTGGGTTTGTGTTACCCCCCACCCCCTTTTTCTCTTTTGTTTCTTGACACATGTCTCCTCCTCAAATTGTATATTGGACATACGTCGTTCATGTTATGAGACATTCTCATGTTTCAAAAAATTAAGAGTTAAGCGGGGCTCCACTACTCACCACACCCTTCTTCAGCATCTTAGCTTGCATATCATGTCATCACCATAAATGTGGATCATTAGTTTGTTTCTAGGTAACAAGGACACTGATACAGGTGACGGTGTCTGACATGTACCTGCTGTTGAAATTATATAGGCTTCCATAGAAGTGTCAGTGCCCGACAAGGATATGGAGACACATCAAAATTTCAGACAATGGAGTGTCCTTATTACATACGTTTGTTTCATACATAGCATTTCTTCTATCATCCTTTATCCCCATGAAAGCATCTTGTAGTTGGCTTATTTGCACTTCAACCGAGATTAAGATAAAAGAAATGATAATATTACTGTTATTATATATGTCATGGACAAAATATACCTTGGAATAATCCGTACCACCATAGATGTCTCCAACAAGCATGTCTATTACTCTATTATTTCCTCGCTGACTCAACTCCAGCAACTCATCAAAACTGGAATGAGACATGGATGTGAGTCTTAAATAAAATAAAATAAAAACATTTAAGTGACAAGATTGGGAATAACACTAAAATCGGCTGAAGACCTCTTGCACTTCGTTAAAAGACTTCCCAAGCCCCAATAAGTACCACCACCAACATTTGTCCCACTAACCCGTTGAAACTTCCCCTCTCCATCCACCTATACCACCAGCTCAAAACATGAATTTAGTTAGAACCGTTGAAAACAATTAAAAGAAGTGAACCTTGACAATAAATAAAGTGAGATTTAAGATGATCATAACCTTGATCATACTAACACCAGATCCAATATTGACAAGGAGATAGGGGAACAAATCATTATGGTCAATCTGCACAAATTCCTTCTGACCCTCCATGTGTGTGAAAGCTTCATGACGGATTGCCTATTCAAAGCACAGTTAAAATGCCTATTGAGATTATTTGATAACCAAAGGAGAAAAGAGAGGAAAAATGTACTTGAGGATATAGAAAATTCAAGAGTACATCAGAAATCAAGTGTATGTTCCCTTTATGTACATTGTTTCTCAGGATAAATGAGCCCACTAATAACTCAATAATGAGAAATTCCAATATGATAATGGATACCATGAAATCAACATAAGTTCAAACATGATAAAGTGACAGACATAAACCCACGCCAAAGTTACATACTAGTTAGGCAAAACCACTCTTTCGGATATTCCAGTGCCCATTTTTATAGCAATAACTGCCAAACTAAACTGTTCACCATTTAATCAATTCTGGTTCATTCAATATTATTCGAGTATGTTCCATGACCTCCCAATCTGTTGATTTGGGACAAACATAACTGGTGCATCTTCGAAGGAGTGTCTCGCCCTTTTCACATGCTCATTGACTCGGTTCTCTCAAGAATCTTTGATTGGATGCCCCCCTTATCTAGCCGTGGCAATCCTATATAGGACGTGGATCTTTGATTAGGATGCTTGTATTTTCAATACTTAGTATGGAATCTATGGATTGTTTTTTGTTCTTGTCTTGTTGCTTCTTGCACAGCTCTTTTCGAGCATTCCTCAAGCTGTAGGGTGGAGCCTTCTTTGTTGCTTTTTATTTTAATAAATATCTTACCTTTCAAAAAAAAAATCCATAACCTCACAAGTCTCCAGGATTTTTTTATTTTTTATTTTTTGAGCTTTGCTCAATGTTGAAAATTTTGGTGGTTACAACTGACAACTCATTCAGCAAATAATTGAGCTCTTATTCTTTATTTTTTTATGAAATAAAAGTTTTATTAGAAAAAAGAGGGGATAAGATATCCCCAAAAAGTACAGAAGAACGAGAGAGGGCAGGGAAAAGAGATAGAAATCCCAGCACTAGCTTGGGTTACAACCCATAAGACCATTCCAATCCTTCCTGATTTCCTGGGGCTGAATATGAGAACAACCCTTACAAAGAGAAGCTCTTATTCTACAACATAAATTTAATAAAACAATGGAGTTGCTTCTTTTCATTTTAATTAGTCATTTGATTGGTATATGTCTACAACTAATAAAGCCTAATTTCCTTTTATTACAATTTATGACTGATGCAGGAGAATACCATGTCAAAAAGAAGTTGGAAGACCATGTATCAGCACCCAAATTTTGACTCCGGTCATCTAATGCAATGAAGAGCAGCAAACCCAATGCCCACACCATGGATAGTCTTCCATGGAGTGTCTAGTAGTATAACCTTATTTTTCTGTTATTTTTCTATTTTAGAAGTTTTAATTAGTGGTTTTACATGTGATAAGGCCATTAGATCCAAATTAGAAAGTTGGTAAGAAGTTGGGATTAAATTAACACTGTTTTAGGATTTTTTTTAGAATTTTTTTGGTTTTTTAGGCCAATCCCGTTTTTTATGTTTAGCCTAGTCAAAACTTGTCTTTTTGACTTGATTTTGGTGTTATTAGATAGGTTATTCAATTACCTTTCTAACGAGACCAAGATTGCGCAAATCTGAGGTGATTTGGGAAAGTTATGACCAAATTACTAAGGGGGTGTCATCAAAAATGGGAATAATGTTTATTTAGAAGGTCTTAAGTTTTAGTAGTTTAGACTATAAATTCTAGAAATTAGGAAATCTTGTAAAACAAGTTATTAATGTTTTTAACAAGTTTAGGATTTTAAAAAGTGTTTTAGGAAGTTTCAAATTTTAGAATATTTTATATTTTTTTAAAGTTCCAAATATTTTAGGATGTAAGTCTATTTAAAGGCACCCTCTATACAATAAAATACAGTTGAAGATCATTATTTGAAAATAAGACACATGTGTGTTGAAGTGGGTGTGATATCCCAAGTTTTCTCTCAACCCCTCACATGAGGTGAGCATTCTACCTTATTTTTATCTCTTCTTCTTCTTATTCCCTATCTTCTTTAATTTTCTTTAAGTTTCTTCTTTACTTCTTGTTCTCTTGATTCAAGAATTGCATTCCTAGACATATCCAACATCAATGATGCTTTTCAATATTCTAAAAAAAATGATGATTTCATTTCTACAAATAATTGAGTTCATATTCTGAAACATATATTCAGTAAATCAATGATGGATGTATTTGGCATCTGTTTTTCCTTTTTTATTTTAATAAGAATATTTGGTATATATTTTCAACTGACAAAGCAAAATTTAATTTGATTACAATTTACAACGATTCCATTTCAACCTTCAAAAGGAAGAAAAAAAATTATGCTTCCATTTCAGGGGTGAGTAGTGTAGGAGAAGAAATGTGCTATGTGACATCCTTTGGTGGAGTTTATGCAGATCTATCGAATTTACAGCAGCAGAAAACATTCTCTCCTCAAATTGTTCAAGGCTAAATGTCCAAAAAGGCAGAAAAAAAAAAAAAAAACTATTGAGAAAAATAAATTAGCTTATAATGTCAGTTTGTCACAAACATCTTGTAATATATTCCAATAATTACAGATTCAATTACAAACCATGATAATAATATACCATATATTAGATAGCTCAGAAGTATTTCCTCATGAAGAAAAAAATGTGAGATTTTCAGAGCAATTTGATGTTAACAGCTAAATGAAAGAATACTAAATATTCTAATTTCAGGATTTTTTTTTTTTTTTGGGGTCTTATTTTTTAACTTTTCATACAATTAACTTAATACCTTGAAAAAAAAAAAAAACAAAACAGTTTGATCATTTTTTTTATAATAGAGCTATCAAGGGAAGAGAATTCAATGCATTCGAGAGAAATGACTTTGACTAAATGACTTTATTAGTCAATGGCATTTGAGAGATTTGTTGAATCCGGGAAGGCTTTTGATGTGGGGTCTTTGGAAAGAGAGAAATTTTCGTATTTTCGAAGGCAAAAGCATGGGCCAAAATGAAGTGATTGACTCTCAATCCTTAGAGAGATGGGAAGCTGAATTTTTATTACAAAGGAATTCCAATATCTCTCATATGCAATGTTCTTGAGAGATTGTAGAACCTCCAACTCCCTTAATACTTCTAGAGTGTGCAAAGGTCCTACACCGTGGATGCCTCCCATTGAGGGTGTTTTAAAGATGAATTTTGACGGCTCCTCTAAAGGCAACCTGAGGCCTCGGGGGGAGGGGGGGTGGTTCTGCTGTGTTGTTAGGGATAGCTCAAGCAAAGTTGTCTGAGTCTTGTGTGGGCCGTTAGGAATCAGCAATTCTACTTTGGCTGGGGTTATGGCTTTACTAATGGGCCTTCGGGAGCTCAAGCAAATGAATGCAAAGGGTTGTAATGTGGAGGGGGGGATTCAGCCACAGTAGTTGGTTGGGGGGATGGAAAGGATGTGGGATCTTGGAAATTGACTCAGTTTTTGTATGAGATTAGGGATATGGTGCTTCTATTGGATTAACTCTTTCAGCCTAGTTCCAAGGGATCAAAATTTCTTAGCTGATACTATAACACCAAATTTCAAGCCTTTGTATGAGACGAAATTCATTGGATAAATTACCTAGCCATTTTAGGGGCTAGTTTATTATTTTTATGAGTGGAGACTAAAACTCTAAGTTGGCCAAACTCGTTAATTATAGCCGTTTAACACAGCCTACCTCTGATTATCTTTAAGTCATGCATCAAAATAGAGTTGCAATCATGTAAAAGAGAAAGAGAAGGGGGAAAGTAGAGATGCTCTTTAAAATATAGTATATAGGTTACACTTGCTTGTTCATTCACCAATGAATTTACCTATTCGAAACTTGATTCATCTTCAAGCTCCCGATGATATCTTCTTGGAGAGTTTGCAGAGGTATAATGGACGTGTTCCTTCCTCCTTGAAAGAGAGAGTGAACCTTTACTTCAACTTTCTCCCTCATTCTCCTTATTGCTCTTCTTCTTCTTTCTTTCTCTTGTGCATGCTGGTATTTATAAGCTCTCAAAACAAGTTTGGAGAAGAGTCTTCATTTGAGGAGAACTCTATCTTTCTCGTATCATTTATGTTGAGATGGGATTCTTCAAATCTTATCCTAAATATTTAGGTGATTCTTCTATGCGAGAATCCACCTTCTTTCGTCTTCAGAATAGTTGTGGAACTCACAAGAGTCGTGGTTATCCAAAACAACCTTTCTGTGAAGAGATAAAACCGATTTTCAGTTTCTGGTTTTTGTATTGCACGAGTCCATTCGCGCACACTTTTTGGTCAAGAGTATATTACTGAACTCCTTTAAACAATGGCGAAAAAGGATCCAAATATTCATTCGTCATTCAATTGGGGGCGAATGAGGAATCTATTTCTCAGTTGCACACACTTTTTGGGTGTCAACAGATACATTAGCAAATTGGGGAAAGGAGGGGAAAGGGGCTGTCTTTTGTTTTTATTGGCAGTGAGTTTCTGGATGGCTTTTTGTAGTGGCTAAGTTATTGTTGTTGTATTAGTATTTTTTTTCCTTTTATCAATAAAATTGTTGTCAATTATCCAACAAAAAAAAATTAAGGCAAATAGGGCTGAAACCAGAGGTGAAAATATTTAAAAAAGAAAAAAAGGATTTATAGAACTATCACCAATAAAAATTAAATAAAATAAATAAATTTATAATTATCAAGCAAGTACTTAGTAGCCATGGGGTTTAATCGATATAATAGTGAATACGGAATCAAAATAAGAATATAAATTGAGATATCAAGGATATCGGATATAGAAATTTAAACTGAATTCATAAATCAAATGATAAAATAACAGATCCAAGGTTATGACCAAAAAAAAAAATTCAGAAACTAATACATAAAAAAATAAAAACGAAAGAGAGTAGAGGCAGAAGATAAACTTAATGGAATCAGTACCACTGGAACTATAGGAATCAGCTTCTAGAGGCGAATATAGCCAGCAGAAATCAACACCAAAGGGACTCTATAAAACAGCACCTAGAGGCCTTGAAAACATCAACACTTTCAAGAGAGGGATTTGAAATCTGCAGCAAATCAATATGCCAAAGCATAAAACTGTACTAAAGAAAAATTATTCTTTACTCAATATTTATAATTTTATGGATTACAAGTAAAACTTCTAATTAAAATAAAACTATAAAACAGACAGTTCCTTTTACAAAGTGATACCATGCTAGTATTTTGACCACAATTTCCCCAAACACATCAGATTCACAAGAGGTAACTGAATAACCTTTCAAATGACTTCAAAATCATATCGTATCGATAAGCTATGGCCCTACAGACAAGGTCTAAAAAAATGATGAAATTGAGTTTTTCACTTTCCTAAAACCTATCCTACTACAAGGTAAAATTCCTAACCAACTTAGAAACCAAATAAAGACTAAAATTCTAGGTAGGAGTCCCAATAAAATGATTACTAGACCTAGTAGAACCATGGACCTATAGGCCTTTTCTTGGACCGACTCGACTGGATTTGATGGGCTTCAATATGAAGGATTCAAGCCCACAAGAAAACAAAGATCGGCTAGCTCAGCCCCTGCATCAAGAATCTTCCTTGCTGAAAGATTTCTGAAGAGAGAAGAGTCAGATTTAAGAACTGCACCAACAATATAATTTACTCCACGTTTTTTATCTAGATATTTTAACGAGAAACATTACAACATGGGAGCATGTGGGATTAGAACCTAGAGTCTATTCTCTAAGGAGGATGCCCCTGGCCATTCATCCAAAGGAAACAGGTAATTTCACAGAGTTAACTAGAGAATAGTTCAAATCGATTCTACACCTCCAATGATTCACAAGCCTCTTCTTTCTGGTATAAAAGGCCAAGTGCATGGTGTGCATCCCTTGGTCATTCTACTTCTCATTCTCTTTTTGCACAGCTCCAGTCATTTACTTTTAGATGACTGTGTTCCCCAGATCTTTCTAAACAAACATAGATAGAACAATAAAAAAACAAAGTACCTATGATCCTGTGAAACGTGTAACACATTATGGATAAAAAGTAAAATAAAAAATTGCATTTTCTTATGGTTATTTATAAATTTTATATTGCATACATCTACATTTCCTAAATGTCTTGAGTACTACCCTTCTAAAAAAGAAGCAATTTTTATATGTCAGATTCTTTTGTTTTTATATGGATGAGCTGACTAGGCACATACAGGAGGAAGTGCCATGGTGTATGCTATTTGCTGATGATGTTGTGTTGATTG
>JAOXJP010000008.1:2148036-2158897 GCA_025762735.1 Platanus orientalis | reverse complement strand
TTCACTTTTTCTGAAATTCTTTGATTTGACCCATCAAATCTTATCGGAATTTCATGAAATTTTAACTATAGAACCCTATCATGCGACAAAAATGATCATAAAATTTTTAGAATTTTCTAACACGTCAGAGGAGTATTTTGATAATTTTCAGATTTTCTATCCAAAAATACCCTTTTGGGTTTTTTTTCCTTCTTTTCCTTCTATATTCTTCTAAACTCTATTTATGTGATTCTATTATCAATTTTCTCTTATTTTTGTGGTTATTTGAAGTACTAAATTCCATTATTTAAAACTTTTGCTTCCGCACTTTAAATCTAACTATTATTTGAGGGCTTTGGAATTACTCTACATCGATTTTTGGTATCTTCTCCTTTGAACTGCATCAATTTTAGTATCAGAGCTTAGAGAACCAATTATTCTATTCTAGTTGGGATTCAAAGAATTTTACATGATCAACCAAAGGGAAAAAACCTTTGCTTCTCTTAATGTTGTAGTGGATGAGCAAGCACTTGAACTTGCGGGGTTGAAGAGAGATTTCCAAAACTTGGATAAAAAGGTTGATGATAAGTTCAATACCATAATGGTTCAACTGAATTTTGTATTGCATCAGCGTGAGTGAAAAACTTCTGTTCAAGATGGAAGGTGGATATTATGTTGTTACAGGAAACCAAAATGGCTAATTTTGAGCACAGGGATGCAGTGAATGTCTGGGGTCGTAGAAGGTGGAGGTATTACCATAAACCAACTATTAATCAGTCTGGAGGGATTCTTATGGGGTGGAAGAACCAATCGGTAGAGGTGATGGATATCATTGAAGGTCATTTTTTTGTATTTTTAAAATGTAAATGGAAGGTTGATTCCTTTCATTGGATTTTTATGGGAGTGTATGGGCCGCAGAATGCCGTTCCTTGTAACCATATATGGGATGAAAATTCTGTTGTGCTAGCCACTTGGTCATTGCCGTGCAGCTTGGGGGTGATTTCAATATAGTCAAATCTCCATCAGAAAGATTAGGTATGCATCAATTGAACACTCAAATGTTGATAATTTCTAATTTTATTTCTACACATGGCTTAATTGACCAGTAGCTTAAGGGTGTTTAATTCACATGGTCAAATAATCAAGATGTGCTAAGTATGAGTCGTTTAGACAAATTCCTTTTATCAACATCTTGGGTTGACCATTTTGGTGCCAGATCTCAATATGCTCTACCAAATCATAATTTTAATCACGTGTCAATTCTGCTAAGTCATGAAGATGAGTTGGGTGGGCCCATTCCCTTCAAATTCTAAGTCATGTGGTTGGAGGTTCTTGGGTTCAAAGATAAGATCAGACGGTGGTGAATTGGGTACCAAGTGGAAGGAACAGCTAGGTATGTTTTGACACAAAAACTTAAAGCTTTAAAGATGGACATCAAAAGGTGGAAGAAGGATGTCTTTGGTCGAGTTGAAAGGAAAAATGAGTGCCTAAAAAAGATGCAAGACATAGATGACGTTGCACATAGAGGTTCCATCTCAAATGTGTTGAAGATTAAAAGAGAAAAAGTCAGAAAAGACTACATGTATTGGTTGAAATTGGAGGAGCTTAGCTGGAGACAGAAATCCCATTTGGATTGGTTAAAGTTTGGGGATGCTAATACTAAATTTTTCCATTGTATGGTGTCAAAAAGAAGGAAGAAAAGTACTATCCCTGAGCTGAAGGTAAATGTACTGCTTCATTCTACCAAGCAAAGTATGTCGGAGGATTTAGCAGAGTACTTCCAAAACATATTTAGAACTGGTGATACAGAGATTGCAGCTGGAAGATTTACACTTCTCTAGTATTCCCTTGGATTGGGTTTCTTATTTGGAGCATCCTTCCTCAAATTAGGAGATACTTGAAAACAATTAGAGTCTAAAGGAAGAGAAGGCCCTAGGGCCACTGGATGGCTTCCCAATTTGCTTCTTCCTCACATTCTAGGACATTATTGAAGTGGATACTATCAAGGTCATTGATGACTTCCATGTAAAGGGCTCTTTATGCCACTCTTTGAATACTTCATCTCCTTGATTCCGAAAAAGAAGGGTGTCCTTAAGCCAAAAGATTTCCGGCCAATCAATCTCTTGAATAGTTTATTCAAAATCCTAAGCAACGCCCTAGCTCGCTGGATGAGAGAAGTAATGGGTCTAATCATCTCTCCCACACAAAATGCCTTTGTTGGAGACTGCCAAATACTGGACTGCTCCTTTGTGGCTAATGAATGCATCAATTATTGGATCAAGAAAAAAAATTTCACCAGTGGCTTGTCAGATAGATAAGAAAAGGCATTCGATCATGTAAACTGGGAAATCCTAGATTAGGCTCTTTAGAAGATGAGTTTTGGGGAAAAATGACATTTCTGGATAAGAAATTTAGAATTTGCATGTTGACTACAACTTATTCTATTTTGTTGAATGACTCACCAAAGGGAAAAAGGATCTTAGGCAAGGAGACCATCTCTCCCTTTTATTTTTAATATTGTGATGGAGATGTTCAACTACTTGGTGACTCGGGCTAAAGATATCGGATGTCTTAGCAGATACAGGATAAGTGATAAGGGGCCTTCGGTGCTTCTTCTCCAATTCACAAACGACTCCTTAGTGTTCTTTCCAAATTTAGAAGAGGAAGTTGGAAACTTGTGGTCCATTTTACTAATGTTTGAAGCAGCTTCAGGTTTGAAGGTGAATTTTCCCAAAAGTAGAATGATAGCTATCAGGAATGTGCCAAATCTCTCCAACTTGAAATTTCTATTCGGATGTGCGCTGGTAGTGATGCCCAGAGTCAATTTAGGACTTTTGCTTGGTGGAAAGGTGAAATCCAAACACCTATGGGAATCAGTAGTGGAGCAAGTGCAGTAGAGGTTAGCTTCTTGGAAAGGGCAATATCTATCAAAGGGTGGTCATCACACACTCATCAAGAGTGCACTATCAAATCTTCCGGTGTACCTTATGTTGTCATCCGTGCCCCTATTGTGGTCCTTTGAAAGTTTTTTTTTTTTTAATGGGTATAGGTGAAGACGGGTTTTGAACCCAGTTCTGTGGTACAACACTCACAGACTTTACCAACCCAGGTCTGTGGTCTTTTGAAAGTTAGAAAGGATTGGAGTCAATTTTCTTTGGCACATGGAGGAAGCGATAAAAAGTTTCATCCAGTCAATTAGGAGTAGCTTTGTCAATCGTATGAGAATGGAGGGCTAGGTATCTGGGGGCTCAAGGAAATGAATCAAGCTCTTCTAGCAAAATGGTTATAGAGATATGGTGAAGAACCTAATGCCCTTTCGAGGAGAGTGGCAAAAGCGAAACACAAAGATAATGGTATGGGTTGGTATTCAAATAAAGCTGGTGGGTCCTTACGGAACAGATCTTTAGAAAGATATTTTTAAAGAATATAATGAGCTTTCTCGATGGTGTAGCTTTCAGGTGGGTAAAGGGGACAAAGTTCTATTTTGACATCATACTTGGTGTGGTGCTACATCATTCAGTCAAGCTTTTCCGGATGTGAATTTGCTTGCTTTATTAAAAAATGGTTTGGTAGTTGAACACATGGCTAGGCAAAATGGTCAAGTAGCCTAGGATCTTCATCTTAGAAGACTGGTAAATGATTGGGACTTGTTATCCCTACTAGCTTGACGATTCATTTGGACAAAATTGTAATGGGATTGGACATCGATCCGGATAAGATAATATGGTAACCCTAATCCTTGGAATGCTTTTTGGTTCAATCCATGTATAACATCCTGAGGCAACCTTTGGTGTTGACTGAACCAGTGCAAGAGATTTGAAGAGTTAAGATGCTTTCTAAAGCTAGCTTTTTGTTATGGCTCCTTCATTTTGATAAAGTTCTTACATTGGACAACCCTCAAAAGCGAGGCATCCAGCTAGCCAATCGGTGTTATCTTTGTGGAAAGTTTGAAGAGACGGCTACTCATCTTTTTCTCCATTACACAATGGCAAGTGCTTTGTGGGGTGAATTTCTTCAAAGATTTGGACTCTTATGTGTTTTCCTAGACTCGTTCTTGAAGTTCTTAGTAATGTGATATAATGGGAAACGTGGGGTCATTCATCGTGTCAAGGGTCAAGCCATTGCCCTTCTCTATCGCTGGCTGTCTCATATCCCTATATTTTCTGATTTTGATTTTTCTTCTTGAATTTTTGATTGGTTCACCCTCGTCTTACAATAGTTTTGGGGTTTCAAGGGCCTGCATGTCTTGTTATCTCCCTTCCTTTTAATTCAACACTTTCTTTACCCATTAAAAAAAAAAAAAAAACTTACTCAAATCCCCTCATAATCACAAGATTTTGGAAAGATAGCTCAATAACCTTTCAAATGACACCAAAATCATACAAAACCGATAAAATTTGACTTATCAAAACAATGCCCATAGAACAGTTACAATAATTGATCTTTCAATTTCCTAAAAACTAAAAATAAATAAACCAAACACCTAAAATTGAGAGAAGTAAACCCAAATTAACAATTTAACCAAATAAAAAAAATTTAAACCTAAAATAATCAAAATAAACCCAAATCTTGAATATAGGCTGCTAAACGTCCCACGTCAATAACAGATAAAACAGTAACCAGAAAAGCATAGAACAAGACAACTACGAAAAAAAAAAAGTAATGAAAACTCTATAACCAATTATTAAATAATACTTTATAATATAAGTTGGCATATTTCTACCACAGCTTGAAGTGTGGTTAAGTCTGACATCATCTGCAGTGCAACACGTACCCAAAAAAATGAAAAGCACCTACTAAAAAGTGAAAATGACCCATCAAATTTGTGTTTCTCGCTTATTTGGGGGTTACATGTCTCACTGCAGACGATGCCAGAGTTTACCACACTTCAATCTGCATATTTTCTGATGCAAGCAAGTATCATTAACTCATGGAGTAAAGCAGAATGGAGGTAACTTAAATCCTCCACATACAGATAACACATGAGAGCAGATATATTCCATCTTTCCTCCCCATGTTCTTTCAAAATCAAAAAGGTTAGATACATTTCAATCCAGCATCAAGAAGGAAACCACGCAGCAGAGGGAAAACCCAATGACAATGCTTAACTTTCAAAATGACTAAACTAAAGCTCACAAAATGCAAACCTGTATTTCAGGCCGAACCCATTCTCCGTTGATCCATTCTAGATGAGCACGCAACTCCGACTGTCCAAACTCCAACTCCTCAGCAGGATTCTCGAATAACACAGCATACTTTGAGTTATCAAGAACCTTGATGATAACCCCTCTCCACCATCCATCGTTGTAGAAAGCATCAACCTCTTCATTGAGCTCGAATAGCCGAGGACTCTCGCCAGACGGACGCGGCCTTACGTGAGACGCATCAACGTACTCTCTCAGTGGCCTCAGTCCACGTTCGTCCTCCACCAAGTTATGGTACTGAACAAAGAGCCGTTTCTTCCCCTTCAATGCCGCCGCCGACCGGAGGACGACGGCGGCATACCACGCGCCGATGAAACCCTCGTCGTCGCTTCTAACTTCGACTTCCGCCCCCTTGGTGAACCACAGCGGCTCCATTTCTTGTTTCCTCAGGGCCCTCTGCAAAACCCTAGGTTCTGAGATGGACGGAAAGAGACCGGCCTTCTGGTGGATTTACGATGTTCTGGACCTTCTGAGGGCTTACAAGAATTCTGGCGGGAGAGAAGAGGATTGCCCCTTAAACTCCGCATTGGTTGAGAGAGGGAAGAGTCGTTGGATTGGTGTCAGATACGAACGATACTCGTTGCGATAATTGCTTGAAAGTGGCGAGGGAGTCGCATGAAATCAAGTGGTTTCACTGCACTGTTCGGAGAACCAAACAGAGCCCATGAATCTTAATTTTAGCATTAAATACTTGAAATCAAACAAGGGAAGGTGGGAAAACAAAACAAAAAAAACAAAAACAATTTTTTTTTTCTTCCTTTTGGTAAATATAAAAAATTGTTTCAAAGCCCATTGAGTTCTAAAATGGTTTTTTTTTTTTTTTTTTTTATAAACTCAAACCAATATATTAAAGAGAAGAGGGCTGTTTAAGTCCAATTACATCGAAAGACAGGTCATGATCCAACCAAAGAGGAGGAACCGAAGGCCAACAATCTAAAGTTTTAGAATCCAAGCCATACTTAGCCAATTGATCCACCACCAAATTAGCATGTTTAACGTGGATACAACTAAATTGCTCACTAATTAAAGCTACAAAATGATGAATTAGTATATAATCTACAATCTAAGTCTATGATCCCTAAGCCCTAACTTCTTACCACCTAAAAGAATTCTGACCCTTAATCCAGGATTCATGCAAACGCATAAAATATATAATTATATCATATATATTATCACTGGGTGATCTTCACCACATGTCGACTACCAAAATTTGCAGAATGTTAATTAAACTTTAACAATAAGGAGAGGAATATGTGGGTCTCCCAACAACAACCACACTAAATAGGAGTTTAAATCTTCATAGCAAATAATCTTACTAATTTTTCCTTTTTCTTTCTTTTATTTATTTTTTTGATAATCCAATTTTTATGCTTTACTTAAAATTTTGATTAACTTGATTTTATTATAATGGGTCTTATAATAATTGTTGAGATCTCACAATCTACGAGAATTACAATATTAATAACTTTTAATAGTTTAAATTTTTTTTATAGATCACTATCCTTCTTTAGGGATAAGTTGTAATCCTTTGTTTTTATAATTTATTTGTGAAAAATATATAAATAAAGTAGGATTATTAGAATGATACATATGCTTTCTTTTTATTAAACAAATTATTGCATTAGCTTGGTGAACTATGAAATACAATGGCACTCGAATTAGACTTGTGTCCATCATTGAAAAACAGTAAACTTACGTCATATATAAATAAATAAATTTTAATATATTAGAAGAATTATTAAACAATTAAGCATATCAATGCGAAATTACCATTTTTTATTATTATGATCATAGCTAATAAAACATATTAGTATAACCTATAAAAAAGAAGATAGTAGTACAGTGTATAGATATTTTAGAATTATACATATTGATTTAGTTGAAATTTAACAAGTTAACAAAAATATAGAAACTAAAGTTAACCAAAAAAAAAAAAAAGTTAAAATAGTACTATTATATTTGTGATTAACTTTTTTGCATGTTAACTGAAATTTAACCTTTTGATCAAAGTATAAAATTTCTTTTAAAGTTTTAAAATTAATAGACATATTATTCATAAAATTGAATAATTTGTTTTTGGTTTATGACATATAAATTAATTTTATGTACAAGAATTGGATAGTAGTACTTGTGTCTATGTAGATCAATTAAGAATGTATAATTATCTTACTAAAAAATCTTAGTAATAGACAATAACTGAAAAATAATATTAACTAGTTATAGACAATAATTAAAATATAATATTTTTATAATATTGAAAATATTAATATAAATTAGTAATATATACATTAAAAAAAATGAGTAAATATATCATATTAGTAAATTATATATGTATGCATTTGATGCATGGCAGCTAGATAGCAAGTCTCTATATAATCATTTATAAATTTAATAATTAAATTAACAATTTATATTATATATATAAGTTTTAAAATTTTAGCAATTAGTATGCTGTTGTAATAGTAGACTACATAACCCATCTAGTCATGCTTCATGGCATAATACCTTGGGATCAATTCTATTTTATCATATTCTCATGGCTTTTGTTCAAGACTCTTAAGTCTAAAAAACTTAATTTTAGTGATTACAGCATCATCTCTCTTTATGAAAGGTTGTGAGTTCAATCCCTTAAAATGGCAATTGATTGCAGTATATACATCATGTTACTGCTTCGAAGCTGCCCCCACACACTATGTTGCAGTTCCAGTCAAGCAGGTATGCTATGAGATTATCACAGTTATTTTTTGGGGGATGTGAATTCCCCAAAAATGGGATCACCCAAAATGTTTCTTGCAATATAGCAGCTAGCCTGTCGAAGTGATCTATCCACTTTAATGCACATCCACCACCGCTGTAGAAGAAAACCAAAGCAAGTTTAGATTTGACAAGACTCAAGGAACTCTCGGCTTCCAGGCAGTTTGAATGTTACTTGACACCCCCCGAATAAGCTTTCTCACATCTACTTCTATGACCTTAAAAAGCACATTAGTGCGGAAAGAAATTATTTTCAGATGTTCTTGCATTCCCCTCATTAACATCCCCATTTAAATGCTCTGCTTCCATGTCCTTAAACTTCAGAGATCACCTCTTCATTGCAAATTAACAGTGATCTCAAGCGTTATTCACAATCTGGGCTTGGGTTTTAGATTGAACTGGCTCATTTGATAGCCCTTGCTACGTACTCCATGCAACAAAAAAAAGGGTCATATAACATACCTTAATAGTTACAAACCCAGAGCTAGAAATAAGTGATACGAAAGACATCAAATCCTGGGATGAACGCAGTTACAAAGTCCTAGAATCCATATTCTAAACCATACCTTGCTGATTACATTAATACATTTCTTCTATAACAGTTTGATGGAGTGGTGGTTTTTTTTTTTTTTTTTTTTTGGGGGGGGAGGACTTTGCTTACATTACAGTCTCTAAGCAAACAAACAAATTTGTTGAGCTACAAAGCTTTTGGTACACTTGTTTATCCCCACTTTACTTCCATAGCCTACCCATCACAGAAAGAATAGAGAATCAGAACCAAGAACTAACCGATTATTTAGAGAACACTAAGCTGATAAGAGTGATTGCACCACTCTAATTTTGTGGTTCATAAGCTTGATAGAAGCAACATATGCTGGACATGCAATACCTGTTCATTACTAGGGTTTGAAGGAACATGTATAAGCTTAAACAAAATATAACGTCACATGAGGGCCAATCCAGAGACCTGATGCATAATGTGGATACGTTACAGCTTTACTTTGGCAGAACAAGTATGTCAGACTTGTGCATGGATGAGCATTCAGAGGTGTAATTCAAGAGGCTGAAGAACCAAATCCACATCATCAATTTGAGGTTTTATTTTCCTTTTGAGCAAAAAAGGTCGAAGGATAAATCTTGATAAGCGGCTTAAAGGGTCCTGCAGACCATCCATCTCATAATGTCCAAACCGCCAATCTCGTTGGATATAAGGTCGCAAATTGGGTTTATCAAGGCCTCCTGTTAGAGGAAGATAATGAGTCAATGATAAAAATAAAGCACGGATTATTTATACTGAGAATTACAGATGGTAATTGCTATAGGAATATCAGAAATCAGAACAGATGTTGGACATTCAAAGAGAATCGTCGGATGCTGTGGATAATAATAATAATGCAGTCAACAATAATAACATCAAGACAAGGTGCATTTTGTTGGAGGGTTTGTATTAAAGTATGGAACTATAAAAAACATTTGGATTCATGGTTATCAATGCAAATGTATCCATATAATATAATAAAATGTGTTATAGTAACCCATACTTTAAAAAGCAGTAATGGTGGATAATCTCTAATCTCCACCTTATAATCTAGATAATTTGATATTCAGGTAGAATGACAGTAAATCAACTTTGAACTGAAAAAACTTGAGCTGCATACGGCACCTGCATACATCAGCCCATGTTTGTCAGCTGCTCGATAAAATGGTCTTTTTTTTTTGTCTTTAGCAGCTTTTTGGAGTTCACTCCATGCAAGTGCTCTGTCTTGCCTTGTTATTTTACCAGTGGTCACCACCTGAAATTAAGATACTAATTAAACAATTACCCAACAATGCAAAGAATGATAAAAGGAAGAAATGGAATTGTTACCTTGGAAAACAAATGGTACGAAGGGCGTGGAATACGTGCAAGCCCATTGGCCCGATCAACTGCAACAAGTCCAAACTTGGGGCCATATCCATCAGCCCACTCCCAGTTATCTGAGATAGTCCAGAATAGGTAACCAAGCACTGGGACACCCTACACAACAAGGCATGGTTAACATCATGGAGGATTTATCCACTTCAATAAGCATCCAAAAGTCCAGAGTGGAACCATGAGCATGGCTGCATACACAGCCAGTAAGTGCTCCAACATATATGGTTGTCGGATCAAATCTGTCTCATCAGAAACACCATTTTCAGTAATGATGAAGGGCAATTTTAGGTGTCTATATCTTTCATGGAACTGAAGCAGCATCCGGTACAAGCCATCAGGATAGACCCCACGTCCGGATTCACTATACTCATCGTTCTCTACAAGCTTCATTCCAGCACCACAGATCACTTCCTAAACATTTAAAACAATGTCAAGAGGCATAATTAAATCTAACTGAATATAGGGACCAACCAATGGTTACTATTTCTAGGTAAGAAAAGTAAAAACCTGTCCATAGTAGTTTATCCCTATGAAATCCAGCTTGTCACAGATACTATCCACGTAGGGGAAAAGGGTCAAGGAATTTGCCAGTGAAACAGCAGCGATGTCAAAGAGACCATATGGCCGCATAAATGAGGCATGATGTGCTACTCCAACAATTGCTTTTGACAGGGAGTGGCTTCCACTAAGAAAGAAAAGTTCAGTATCACTAATTAGGTAAACATTGGAAGGATGTAAAATGGTTTTCTAGAAATCAAATTTACCTGTTGGGCAGGATGTAGACATGTTTACCAATGACATATCAGTATATGTGGCATAAATGCATTGGAGTGGGATCCATCATTTGAGGGTAGATCTCCAATGCCAAAATAGCATGTGATTGGATGATCCAACCATCCAACCCATCACATTATTTGAAGTTTGGATAAACGTGAAGAGAGAGAGAGAGAGAGAGAGAGAGAGAGAGAGAGAGAGAGAGAGAGAGAGAGAGAGAGAGAGAGAGAGAGAG
>JAOXJP010000008.1:2123057-2139510 GCA_025762735.1 Platanus orientalis | reverse complement strand
ATAGACAGCCTCTTATATATATATATATATATATATATATATATATATATATATATATATATATTTCCCATCCATTTTTTTTATTTTTGCTCATTTATCTTCTTTTATAGCATCTGAGCTTGATTTCATAATTTTGACTAGTTTTTTTAAGTGTAAGGCATACTTTGGACGGTCTGGGAAGGTTCTAAAGGTGTCTATTTCTCGGACAGTTGGGGGTGTTATTCAACATTCGTAGTGTGTGAGTTTACAATAAAAATGATGTGAGAACGAATCTTGTGAGAACTGTGAAAATGGCATCAAGGTGTGGACACATCAGCGCCGAAAAGTGATAAGTGCCCCCCTAAAAAGTGCAAATCACTTTTCGGTACTGATGCGTTGGCCCCTCTGGTGCCGTTTCCACGGTTCTCATTAGATTCGTTTGCACATAATCCAAGCCTGTGAGTTTAACTTTTAGGCGGTGTAATTCTCATTGCTATTACCATTTTGACAACCATCTCAACTTGTTTAGAGCAACATCAATTGTTTCTATAAGTGTATTTGTGATAGTTTAATAAAAAGAATTGATTTTACACATATGATTATTAAGCATGAATCATTTTTAAAAATTCTATCAGAAGAATGCATTCTGGATTAATTTTTACCAAACACTTTTCTAATTTTGGAATTTACTCCAAATAATGCATTTGGGTAGAATCAAAAATAAAAAATTGAGAGATGAAATCCTGAAAAAGTTACCGAACAAGGCCTAAAAAATTAATTCTTTATGTTTATCACTTGGTGAAAGTTGGATCCCTCATCCATATACGTAAGGCAATCTTGTTAAACCTTGAATATCTGTCTAATTGAATGTGTATACTTGTATTGCTATTATGTTTGATGAGAGAGGATCATTTACAATTCAAAATCCCTGTACGGTCATTAAAAAACTTGGGTGTGATTTGACGGTGGTTTGGAATTCAAATCTAAAGGGTAAAAGACAGCTTACATTTGTGACCGTTATAAGCCCATTCGGATTGTAGAGGGATTTCGAACTGTAAATGATTATATCTCACGTTTGACACTAAAAATTAGGTGAGAACGAATCTTGTGAGAACTGTGAAAATGGCATCAGGGTATGGATACATCAGCACCGAAAAGTGATAAGTGCCCCCGTAAAGTGCAAATCACTTTTTGGTACTGATGCATCAGCTCCTCGGGTGCCGTTTTCATGGTTCTCACATAATCCAAGCCCCACGTTTAATAGGTGTCTGCCCAAATTGCAAAATCTGCATTCCAAGCAACTTATCATTTTACAACATTACAAATCTAGTTAGCTTAGAAAGGTATTACATTTATTAAGAAAAACTCCTTATGATCTCCAAACAAAAACAAATTGATCATGTATAAAATAAAACAAAAAAAAAAAAATTTGACAATTAGTTTAGGGTTTAGGGTGGCGCTCCTGTCCTTTGCTACACAATACGAGTGTACTCTGCAGTTTGTACGAAAAACCATTTTGTCATCACCACACGTGAGGCCTGTGTCAGCACTTATTCCTCGGCCAGCTATGTTTAAATTTCAATACGATTTACACCATAAAATTTTCGAAGAATGATTGTCATGTTGACACAGACCTCTAAAGGTGTACCGATGATCGACACATGATGCATTTTTGAACTTGGTGTTTTCTTTTAACCACCCACTTTTCAAATGAAGACTTTTTTACCGCCAAAAACAACATATGTCAGTTAATAATTCACCATAGACAGTACAGATGTATTTTCATCACAGAAAATTTTCTTAATTTGCATAGAAAAAGATGACAAAGAATCCAAGTTCCCACAGATCCGTGCGACTTATGACCACACGAGCCGAATGACACAGTGCAAAACACGTAAAAGGCAAATGCAAAACACACACAGAATAATTGAGAAAAACGGAGGCCAGTCACAAAATTTGGCTTATTTTCTGACCGTTACTCTCTTGCCATGTATCCATCGTCCGGCGGCCAGCCGCTCAAGATTCGTGATGACGTCACGGGGCCTATTTACATTCCTTCTGGGCTTGGACCTGTCACTGTCCAAGTCCACCCGGGCAGCCCATAACCTCCCCTTCATAAACCCGGGCAGTTCCTCTCTTTCTTCACACCCTCTCTCTCTCTCTCTCTCTCTCTCCGTAAATAGAGTGTGTGTTTTATGGGGGGGAGAGAGAAAGGGCTTCTGGGTACAAAGAAGAAGCAGGAGAGAAGATTCCACTTGGTAAGAAAAGCTTAATTAACATTAAGCTTTATTTTTTTGTTGTTTTTGATGTGTTTGATGTACTTGCAGAAACATTAGTTTCTCTGTCATAACTGTATTAACTTCCTTTGTGTTATTTCTTTGCAATCTTCAGTTCTGCAGGTTCTTAAATCTTGATGATATGAGCAATATAGGGTACTCAATTAAACAGCCTTTGCCCATCTCCAACCGGTAAAGAAAGAACAGCTGGTTTTGTTTCTTAAAATTTAAAGCTTCCACTCTACTTAATTTCTCCTTACTAACTAATATTATGGCTTGTTTCCTTTGCAGGTCACCTTTTACCTTGAAGCCACTTCATGGGTTTTGGGTTTTGCATCGAAAGCTTTTCGATTATGGTGATTGTTTGCCTTAATTAGGTGCTATCCTACCTGAGCTTTTTTATACTATATCTTTCTCATCCTTTTTTTTTTTTCTTCTTCCCTTTGTTTTCTTGGTTAGTCTTCTTGACCTTGTAAGACCTTTTCTTGACCTTGTAAGACCCCATTTCATATATTTTATTTTGGTTTTTCATTTTGTGATATCCTCTCTGTAATAAGCTAATGACAGAGAGTTTAGTTTCTCCCTTTCCCTGTTTCCGCCCAACTCATCTTCTATTTCCTTGTCTATCCCTCCTGAGCTATTTGAATCTGATTAGCTAAACCCATTTCTCTGCTTAAATTATACTCGTTTCTACCTGGTCAAGAACGTTTGGTGATTCTATGAATTCACACTGGAAATGAAAGTCTCAATTTGATCTGGGTCTACATCTTTTGAATACCTACCTTTTTGTATGTTCTTCATTCTAAAAGTGTTTTAGAGAGTACACAAGCTATTAGAAAGCCTTAGTTTCTCTCTTCTCTGTCAGTTTTACTTTTGGTTTGCTTTTAGGGGCCTTGAATGTTCTTGGTATTATGTATGCAGAAATATACTGGTGAAAGGGGTCAGTTTCGTTGTTTTATATGTTGTTTGGGTGATGAATGAATAGATGATAAATATTCTCTCACAGGAGTCTTCTCGTGAAAGTTGGAATGTAAAATATCTTCACTGTATTATTGGAGTTCTCTTCTGGGATTTATTTATTTATTTTCCTTTTTTCTATTTGTGTTGTGAGTTGTCTCTTTCTTTATTTGTTTGTTTTCCTTCTCTGTAACTTCTTCACTTCATCATATTTATAAAGATAACCAGATTCCAGCTTTTCTATAAATAGCTTTCGTGGTACATAAAACTTTTAGCTTGTGCACACGAGAGAGAGAGAGAGAGAGAGAGAGAGAGAGAGAGAGAGAGAGAGAGAGTTTACTTCAATAATTTCGTGCTACTTCCATTCTCTTTCTTGTCGTTTGTTTTCTTCTTCTATGCAAGTGAAGAGGACTGAACAAATGTCATCGTTATGGCACATTTCACATATTAAAGTTAAACAGTAAGGAGAGGATCTGCTACATCCAATTTGTCTGTTCCCTCGTGTACCCAAAGGGTGGGGTGTATAGTGTTAAAACTGTAAAAACCATTTTCAAATGAAAAATAGGTACTCAAAAAATGGGGTGCATAAGGTGAAAGCCATAGTTTTGAAACCGGACCGGTCATCAGACTAGTAAGATGGACGGTTCAGGTCAAACCTGTTTTAACATTCGATTTGCATGATTTAACAGCAGTTTGTCCCAAACATAAGTAATATGTGATAAATACCAAAAAATAAAATAATTTATAATGCATTACAAGGCTTATGACTGGGTTTTAAATTTTTAGACATATCAAAAAATGTAATAAAATATCCAAAAAATAAAAAAAAAAATCTTGAAAACTGGGATTTGCATTTGGAAAGGCATGTTTTTAATTTTTTTCTTCTTAATTTTCTAAAAATAAAAAATAAAAACCAATTGGTTTTATAAGAACCAGGTTTATAAAAAATGGCCGGTTTTAATCGTTTTTGACTCATTTTGCTGGTTATATCCAGTGGTTGGTAGAATACAGTTTTAAGTTTCTATAGAACTGTTTAAGACGCCAGTTCCAATCAAACCGGGTTGGACCATCGGGTCCCATTTTCAAAACTATGGTTAAAAACATTTAAAAGAGGCACCAAATTCAAAAAACCATCACATGCATGTCGTCCTATGGTGTGGGGACATGGGAAAAACATATTTGAGTGTAGAAGTAAGTAGAATATCCTCTCCAGGTCGAGAACTAGAATCTTGAGTTCATGAAAAATTGGATCCGCTATAACAACAATTATATAGTTCTATTAAATGTGGAATCATAATTAAGGTTTCCAAGATGATATCTGCTACACCTAAAACAGTATGTTCCTCTATGCTCCCACACCACAAGCTAACACGTGATGGTTTTTTTTTATTTTTTGGTAAAATTGGGTACCTCTATAAAATGGGGAGCAAATGTTCATTTGACCACTACCTTTTTTTTTAAGCCTCATTTTATTGGTAATTATTTTCATTTAAAAATTCTTTTTGCACTGTTAACCCAATATACCTTACCTTTTATGTGTGGGGACACAAAAGAACATACTGTTTTGAGTGTAGCAGATGCCCTAGCCATAAACATAAGAACGGCCTTTGCGGGATTATTCATGATCTTCATATTGAGATAATTGATTTATCTTGAAATCCAATTACTTTGAAGGAAAAAACCACTGAAAGAATCCGAGGAGGAAAAAAGTTGATGTGAAGGGAGAGGACTTGTTCCCCCCTTCTTTTGGGTAAAATGGATTGAGCCAGACACAATCATGCTCCCTTGCGTCTTTCTCCTTTCCTTTTTCCTTAACTTTCTTTTGGGTTACTCGATTAGATTAAAGTAAAATAGCTAATATGGGTACTTTGGCCATATGACTATTATTATGCGTGCATCAATAAGTGTTACTATCAATGATCTGATTTTGCACAAAAATTAATGACTAAAGTTCCTAAACCTAACACATTCATCCACTCATGCAATATTATAAGACAATCTTAATCTAAACCCAAACCAGTCATACAATTTGATTGATTTCTCGATGGGAGGAGTGATGATAGAAGGGTTTTCCTTCTACCCGGACTTTGCAACAATTTTTTTTTCTTTTTCTTTGGACGTTTTTGTTAGGAAAATCCACTCATGCGAAAACTTCCTTAATAAGTATTATAATGCACGCCCATAATGAATATGCAGACATCAATACATATACTGTGAAATGCTGTTAGATGAGATTTTAACCTCTATTCATGATAGGTAATGCAACAGTCGTCACAATAAGTGAACATTTGGAAATATAATCTCCTCAGATCTAGCCATTAGTGTTGTGACAAAACGGACCAGATTCGGGTTTGCGTCCATGTGAATTGAAACAAAAAACAGTAAATATATATAAAAGAACAATCATATAAACACAAGGCTGCATGGTTTGACAAGATTATCTACATCTGAGAAGATGATCAAGAATTTCCATTATAACAAAGATTATAAAGTTTGAAAGGTTAAAGATGCTAGTTTGCTAAGTTGGTAAAGTTTGTGGGTATCATACCAAAGACTTGGATTCAAAACTTGTTTTTACTTACAATTAAATTATCCACCAACATTTACCTATATAAAAAAATGGATTTCCCAAAACTAAAAAACGAGACTCTCAAAAAAATCAACAAAGAAATTTCCAAATAAAGTCTCTAAACATACCTCTTTGTAGTGTCACACACCCCAAGAAACCCATGTTATATATCGCATGCCAAAACCCCAAAATACCCTTAAAATTGGTACGAATCATCGAACTCAAATTGGTAAAATACAGATAGACACTGGCCATTTGAGCCGCTCTCCAGATTACACATGAGTTGGACTTAAGAGACAATTTCTCAGCAATTAGTTTATAGAATTGAATTGGCTAGTAAATAAAGATCAGAAAAATGAAAAAAAATATAGAAAAAAAAATCATATAAACATGAAATGAAACTAAAAACAACAAACACATACAAAAGAACAATAATATAAACACAAGGTTGTATGGTTTGTCAAGATTACCTACATTCATGGGAGAAGACGATTAAGAACTTCCATTATAACAAAGTTTATAAAGTTTGAAAGGTTAAAGATGCCAGTTTGCTAAGTTGGCAAAGTCTGTGGGTGTCCGAAGAATGAAACTCTCTCAAAAAGCCAAAAGGAATTCTCCAAATATTGTCTACTAACATACCTCTTTATAGTGCCACACATCCCAAAAAACCCCTATTACATATCGCATTCCAAAACCCTATAATACCCTGAAAATTGGTTCAAGTCATCAAACTCAAATCAGTAAAATACAGATAAAAACCAGCCATTCGAGTCGCTCTCCACAATACACATGGGTTGGACTTCAGAGACAATTTCTCAACAATTAATTTATAGAATTGAATTGGCTAGTAAATAAAGATCAGAAAAATGAAAAAAAATACAGAAAAGCGAAAATCCTTTCACATATATTTTTGGTGTTATCTTCTCATCAAAATTATAACAAATAATATGATAATGTACAATTAGTTAGAACCCAAATGATGATGTCTGCAAGTGGGTATTGCAAAGGTGAAAACCTTTTATGTTATGGTTGACACAAATGCCTTATCTTTAGGCTTACTTTGTTCTTTTAACTCCCACTAAAACTTTTCTCTCCCTTTCAGCTTATATCTTAAGACATAGGAATTCGGAAACTTGAAAAATGAATGACAGAGGCGTTGAAGTCAAGCATTCTCTCATCATCATGTCCCTCTCCCATGGCCTTGTCACGGTTTGAACACTTTTAAATGAGGTGTCACGCACATTTAAGCCATCTTTTCAGTCATTTCCATCTTTTGGGGTAACATGGGGCTTTTTATTCCGTTTTGACTTCCGAGCTCACTAATGAAAAGTGTTTGGTTCACTAGGCATTTCGCTCCTTATCAACATTTTCAAGAATTAAAAAGGGAGGGATTTGAAGCTTGTCAACGACCATCCAATACCGCCTAGGCCCTCGAGAAAACCCACCAGCCAAAAAACAGGTTTTAATGGAGGAACCATGGGCTACACATGGATTGTCTCCTCCCACACAAAGAGAATCTATTTAGATGATCATCCTCATCATATCTACTGCAATTTTTTTGCCCTTTCTAGAAAGATAAATACATATGATGTCAAGGATCTCTCAATAAAGCCTAATTTCTCGGGTGTTCGACATGTCTTAAGTGGGACCGGCCCTTTTGAGTAGTGGACCCTATTACTGAAATGCTGCTGGGGTTGCGGTGGATCACATTGGTAGGACACTTGACACAAAAACAAGGCACAAAGAATCCACAAACTTTAAGTCTTAGTACGATCAGAGTAGGTTACATAGGGCAGGTAGAGATAGGTTTTGATTACTAAAACACCTCCACAGCTCCACTATCCCCACCCATACTTAGGGAAAGGTCTGCTACACACAATTTTGTTTGCCCCCCCTCCCCGGGTGTCCCCACAGCTGACAGGTGATGGTTTTTTTTTTGAAATTGGGAGCAAATGTTCATTTGAACACTTTATAATGGTTTTAACCCTATAAAACCCATTTTATAGATACCTATTTTTTCATTTGAAAACACCTGATCTTTTGTGTGTGAGAACACGGGGAGACAGACACATTGGGTGTAGCAGATCCTTTCCCCCATTCTTAGGGCTGTTAAATTGAGTTGAGCTTGACTCTTCTTTCAAATTCCTAGAGCTGAGCCTATTCCTCCAATCGAGCTTTTTTAGCCGAGTCAAGCTGTACTAGACTCATATAGGGATCTTATGTAAGATATATAGATCTAGTCAATTATATTTTATATATTTGAACGTTAAATGTATAATATATATAGATATAGCTTGTTATAACATGGGCTGTTGGGCCTATTTTTACCAGCTATATCTTTGGCCTTTAGGAGTAGGTTTGGCTCATCCGTAGGCTTTTAAGATTCATACCTGAAATAGTAAACTTGAGTTTAGTGAGCCAAGCTGAGCTTGAAACAAGCTCTCCTAAATCTTAATGAGCCGGGCCTGAACTTGGTACCTTAGGCTTGTGATGAGCCTAAACCTAGCCTAAGCCCAATCTTTGTGCGACGAGCCTCAGCTGCTGAACCCTTGATGCCCCTAACCATACTTATAACAACTGACCCAAACATCAACCTAGAAAGGCTGGTTCATAAAATACCATGGTGGGTCGACTTAGGTTAACCCTAACATCATATAAAACAATGTATAACGTAATAAACTCAGCTATAAGGATCAAGCCATTGTTACAGCAAATATGTAAATAATGCCTTTAAAGAACAGTAAATATTTTAGAATTTTGGGTCGTTCTTAAGTTTAAAGTTTATTTAAATTATATTTAATAATTTTAGGATACTATAACATATGAAAATTAAAGTTAGAAATAGAATTTCCCAACATACTGCCAATAGGCATAACTTCAATATAGCCACCCTGATATTCCTCTTAATTTAAACCTTGAGGCCTTTCTCTTTTTTCCCCACCAGCCTTTCCCCCCTTTCCTCGCCCTCCGCCCAAAAAAAAAGAAAAAAGAAAAAAAGAAAAGAAGAAAGAACCAAATATTTTATTCCAAGAAAAAGAGAATGCAAAAGAGAAAGAGACCAAGGATGCGACTTGCTAAGTTGATAAAGTCTTTATCATATTTATCTAAGAAAGTTGTATTTATTGTGCCATTTGGTGGTAGGTTACCGATCTCTTGAGAATCAACCATCTTTTTTGTTTTTGATGTATTTCACTTCTAGATTCTCATAATCGAATTTTGGAAATGGATTGTGAGAATCTATTCGTGGTAGCTTAGGTGTAGCACTAATAGGTGATAAAATGAGGGAATGTCGATTAAGATGGTTTAGGCGTGTGCATTGAAGACCAATGACTACACCAGTAAGGAGGAGTGAGACAATGCAAGTTGAAGGTGCCAAAAGGACTAGATGAATGCTAAAATTGACTTGGGTTAAAGTAGGAAGGAGGGATAAGACAACTTATAATTTAACAGTAGATATGACCCTAAAAAGAGTGGAATGATGGAACATGATTTGTGTAGCCGACCCCAAATACTTGGGATAAAGCTATTTGTTGTTGTTGTTGTTGTTGATTGTGAGAATCCAAAAACCCATTTGGTTACCTGTTTTGGAAGGTGATTTTATCTAGTATTTCAACCACTAGATTTCACAGACACTACAGGTATTTCATCATTAGCCTCACAAGAGAGTAAATGAGTTGATTTGGGTAAGTTCCTTTTGTTTTTCGTTCATCCTATCATAACCTAGATTCAACAAAATCAATATAGAGAGTGATTATGGTTATGTTTAATTGGATTCTAGAATCATAACCAAACACCTCTAATATGGCCCAGAACCTGAGAGAACGAAGAGGATAGACAATTGTAGTCTTAGATGATATCCCACAACGACCATAAGGAAGGATCCAGGATGAAAAGAGAGACATTATAACTATATTTCAAGTTTGCAAGCACATAAGCAACATTATTGGCTTTGCTATTTACATGAGAGAATGAGATTGATTCAAAAGAGAAAAAAGTAAGCACAATCTCTTAGGATGCTCTGATGTGCTATGGGCTGAGATGAGGGTTTTATTGTTGGCACCTACATGTCTGTACGAAACAGACTTGTGTCAATAGGTGTGATTTAATAGTACATGTGTGTTTATTCGATTATAACAGTCACTAAGGGTATAAATGGACACATCGATAAAAGAAAAAAATATTATTTTATAATCTTATTGACCCAATCCGACCCAGTTTGGTTCGGCACTTATGTTCAACATTAATGTATATGAACACATGAAGTTTTATGGTCTAATCCATGTGGGACTATTTAAATTTCACACTTTTACCAATTTTACAAGTGATCAACTAGACACTTTTGGAAACAATTTCTCATTCACCCATTAAAGGTTTTGAGCATCCAACTATACAACGTTGTTCTCCTCATTGAGGTGAACACGAACCCATGTGGACCTGTCTCAAACAATTTGTGGGTCCCACTTTTATTTTGGCTCAAAGATGCCTACTCAGTTAGATTTCGAATCTAAACACAGTAAATCTGGGTTGTTTCAAAACCGTTTCCAACATTTACTTGAGGCTTTTAATTATAGTTAAAGCATCTCCTTCCAGGATCACTTGTTTGAATCCAAGCTTATGAGCAAGATTGGCAGTATTTGCTTCAGCTTCTTTCATAGAGGAAGATCTATTGTGTTGAGAAGATCCTGCAAAACAGCCAAACTCATCTCAATAATGGCACCAACACCTGAGCAGTTAGGTGGAGAGAAAGCACCATCAAAATTTATCTCAAAAAACCCTTGAGTGGAGTAGTCCAAGAAGAACTAGACATTGAATCAGTGGGCTTGGTCACCTATTCCTCCAATTATGTCATCTCCAACAAAAGACTGTTATCTTGAAATAAGAGATTAGTGTAGTTGGGGAAAGCATGATAAAAATGAGCCCATTCCTATTCTTCCAAATCAACCAACATAGAAGGACAATAAATTGGAGGATAATTTTTGATATCTTTCTTTGGGATTGGAAGCTCCATATATGATTTAATCTAGTTCGAGAAAGTAGGCTGATGGATGAGATTATTTCTTGGAAAAAGGGGGAAGTGAAGCAAATTTTATCGAGCCACAGACAGGTAATAAGGCAATGAAGAATATTTTCAGAATGGATTAGGCAACGAGGGCATTGGGGTTTAGAGGATAGTTTCCTATTGGATAAGATTTCATTTGTGAGGAGGGTATATACTTTTGAAAGCTTTCCAAAGGTTGTGTGTTCAATTCCTCTTGGGCTCAAGTTCCATTCATATCACTTTAATTTGTGAACTTTTACATGTTTTGGAGATGGTTTGTTAGGATGGTAAAGTCTATGGAAGTTCATATCATAGAACTGTTGTGTATATTAAATATATATAAGGTAAAATAGGTATATGAGTTTTTCAAATAATTTCTCTTATGAGGATGTGTGGCTTTGTATGTGCAAAAGTTATTCAAGGGAAAGGTTTTAGTCCCACATTGGAAAAAGAAGAAAAAAAGAAAGAGGTTTATAAGTAAAACCTATCCTCATAGCCTTTGAAAACATGAAAAAGTGATTCTCATGCGTACACGAGGTGGGCAAACTTGGATGGACTAAGCCAAGAAACTGGTAAATTAGGTGTGTGTGCACATGCGGGTCTGTGCATTACACACTCTTGCCACTTGTCACACGCACCATATTTTTTAATGCACAGGCGGTTCAATTGGTTATTTATTTAAAAAAAAAAATCCAGAATGACTTTGGTTAATTGCTTTTGTTTTAAATAAACCATTTGTGTCTTACTTTTGAGCATTATTTTTTTAGATAATTTTATCTCTATTGTGACTTTTCACTAAAAGGTGTACATTTTGTTGACTGTTAGATTTTATGATAAATTTATCCTTATCGCATCTCTTTAAAAAGAGATGTATCTTTTTGTATGAACATTTTTGCCCTTAATGCATTTCTTACGAAGAGATGTGTTCTTTCATTTATATCTTTTCAATTTCTATTAAAGGTGATTCATACCAGTGTTGTGGATACTTAAAATTTTCTCTGTCTTTTCCCTTCTCAAAATTTTCATCTCGTTTCAATGTTACTATTCTGTGTTTCTTAAGATATTGAAGCATATTTTAAAGATAACTAATGTTTGAAAGTGACTCAAGACAGTACATTGACTCAATTGTAGCATTACTGTGTTCGTTGTATCATGAGATCTTCCTTGTTTGAACCTTGTTGCTGACATATAGTGGAGGTGAGTAAAGACTTAAAAAGAACATTCTAATATGCCTCAAACTAGTGTACTACAAACTTCTTTGTTTTACTTATTTCTATTATTGTTATAACCATTTCCATACTATTTTTCCCAACAAGAACTGTGCCTGAAATCAAGGCCCAATGCCATATAAATGGGTATGCTTGGCTCAGCTTATGACTTATGTATAAGTTCGGTTTGTTCTGACCCCATCTTTTCTCAACCCCGGTCCATGTGAATCCCTAGTGGCAGAGCTGCCACAATACAGAACCAAATTTAATTTTACTGGCTATTGCAAATATAAGATGAGTTGCTAGTTTAAAACATTGAGTTATGACTCATGAGTAATCTGTTTAGTTTTGGTTAAAAGACACAAAACTTAAAGGCCCAAAAGGCCATAACAAATAAAGAAAATAAGCATTATTAGCCATGAAAATGATTTGAAAGAAGGAAAGGAACACATGGCTACAAGATAGGAGGGTAGCTTAATCTCTACATCCATCAAAATAATAATGTTTAATTTCAGGAGAAGTCCATTGGATCAAATCAGGGACGCCCTTCTCTAGCTGGACTATCTCCGGTAACATGTAGATAGCCCTTTCATTTAGAGGGTATGGCTGGGTTTGGGTCGAGCAAAGCAAAGCTCAAGCTCGCCCCATTTAGTCAATAGGTATTAACTAAGCGCAGGAGCAGTCCATGGATTGACATGTATGGCCCAAGCCTGGTCCTAAAGATTTAATAAAACCCAGGCCCAGTCCAAAATTGGCCTTTTCTAGCCTTTAGCCCATAAAATGGTCAAGCCTGACCTATCAATGATTTTTTTGGTAACTACCCAACAATGCGTTGGATGTTTAGCGTTTTGTACTTTTTATTATAGAAGTGAAAATTTATAGCATTATAAAGGACTGAAAGAGCTCTATTAATTCATTAAGTAAAATAAGTTCTTTGAGGGGATGTAATTTCTCATATAAAACAAGTTTAGGGGTTTTCTATGTTATCCAAATACTGGTCAATAAACAAATGAATCAGTATCTATATAAAATGAGGGAAAGTCAATTAAGATGGTTTGGGCATGTGCAACAAAGACCAATAACTGCACCAGCAACGTGAGAGTGAAACAATACAAGTTGAAGGTACTAAAAGGACTAGAAAAATGCCAAAATTGACTTGGGTGGATGTAGTAAGGAGGGACATGACAATTTGTAATTTAATGGCAGATATGACCCTAAACAGAATGGTGTGACAGAACAAGATTCGTGTAACCGGCCCCAAATACTTGGGATAACGCTGTTTGTTGTTGTTTTATATATAGATACATATATAACCAATCAAGCCAAAGTAGCCGATGCCTTAAACCAAGCCATCTCTAGGAGAAGAGAGATGGACGAGGTCACGCAGTATCACCTCTTTAGGAGAGAGGCATGGGTTCAAGACTCATTGGTAGCATTTTGTAAGTGATTGCGTTGATGTTTGGCATTCCCTTGAAATCACTTATAGTGTGACAGTGGGCTATACCGAATAAATAAATAAAAAAAAATAGAGAAAAAATAAGAATCATTACCCATAAACAAATCACCGAAGACTAATAAGATTGAGCCACCATAGTTCAAGAGCTAAGACCATAGACACCCCAGTTAGCATGGAGAGGCAAATACGGATCACTTGCTCCCGAACATCCATTCAAAGCACAGTTAGATAATGACTTTGTGTGTTGTCTCCAAAGCTTGGCTCCAGAACAAGATCCATAGAATATAAGACACCCACATAATTGTATAACAGATTGTCAAGAACATGTTTGTTTTAACCTGGTTGTCGTTGGTATAAGTCTTTTTTCTTCACGAGACAAACCAACCAAACCAAAGCTGTATCGTATTTGTGAAGTGGTCTCTGCCTGTTTGTTGTCCTCGTGTAGTTACTTTCTATTCAGGTCCATCGAATTGATATTTCATTAAATTAAGCAAGTGATGTAGAGTATTACCCCATTGGTTATTACATGAGTTCTATTTTGTTCTAAGGTTATAGAGAGGAGTTAATATACTTATGCTTCGTTTAACCAAAACCAAACGTATAACTGACCTTTGACTTAAAGAACTAAGTTATTTATATTTATAGCGTTCGGTCTGTTCAAAATCCCACATGAATTAAGGGCTCAATTTATATGATATAGTTAAAGATAAATTGATTCTGCACTCTCTCTTCTACTTGTGACTTATGCATAAGTAACTTTTTAATTTGCAAGCCAAACACAAAAACATAGACTTCTCGAACACCATAAGTCATAAGTTGTTGTAAATAAGTTTATCCAAATGCTACCTTAAGGTCCTTAATATATATATTTCAACACTCCCTCTCAGGAGGGACGCTCTTGGACAATGAATGTTGGGGAGCTAGGTGTGAGCCTCAGGAAAATAATTGCATCTTCGGAGGATTTGAACTCGCAACCTAAAACTTGCTCAGTTACCAATTATTACTCTTAAATAAAGCAATTAATCGTTTCTCCTAAAACCCTAAGGTTGTAGGAGAGGTTAATTAATATACTTAATATATTTCAACACCCCCCCCTTAAGAGGCGCACTATTGGACAATGAATACGAGGTAGGTAGGTGCAAGTCCAAAGAATGTGCATACATGTGCATAGAGAGCGGGGGAGTTAGGTGCGAGTCCATAGAACATGCATACATGTGCATAGGGAGCTTGGGAGAATGATTGCAACCATGGGGAGATTTGAAGTTGTAACCTAAAACCTGTTTTGATGCTATCTTAAATAAAACAATTAACTGGTTCTCTTAAAACCCTAAAGTTGTAGGAAATGTTAGAATTAATACACTGAATATATTTCAACAGTTACGAACCTAACCAATACACTAAAAGCCCTAGGACTGATGGAATGTGTTAGGCTAGGCTCTTAAACCTTTGAATCGTAAAATTCCACCCCAACGGCCCACTTTGTACTGGTATTCACTCTAGCCTCTCATCCAAGTAACCATTTCTATCGTATGATAGCTTTCACCTTGGTCATGTAGCATTTTCCATCCTTTTGTGATGGCTTTCACTTTGAATCAAATAACCATTTTCACACCGTACCAGCTCTCACTCTGATACAAGTTTCCCACTCCACAGGTCACCTTTTCCGTGACTCAAACTCAGGATGTGGTGTTGGCTTTGATACCTTATAAAATGAAAATTAATCGTGTCTCCTAAAACCTTAAGGGTGTAGAAGAGGTTAGAGTTAATATATATATATATATCAACAGTTTTTACATTTAAATTTCAATCCTTTAAGCTTTCCTACAAGATTGATAAACCCTTCTTTTTAGAAGTCAATAACTAGAAATTAAGTTTTGATTTGTTATTAGGATTAGAGAATTGCCTTCATAAAGTTTACATGGTTATAATAAATAAAAATAGATTAACAAGCCTAGTCCCACTTTGTATCACTCTTTTACTATGTAAAGAATGGTCCTTGGTAACTTATGAATTTCCTTAAATAATTAGGGTTCTCTTTACCATAATAATAATAATAATAATAATAATAATTATTATTACTATTATTGTGGTTTCGTTGTTGTTGTTGGGTTTTGACAAGTTCCCATCTAATAGGAAACTTGCTATATGAATTGGTTTTCTTCTCTAAGTAGTTAGATGAAGTGGAAACATGTAGATGTGCCTTCCATGAGCTCCGTAAGAATAAAACTTTCCGAATATCTCCGTACATGTGATATGAGAGTAGTTTTGGAGTTGATTGATGTCTTTTTGTTTATTTATTTTTATCTCATGATTTTTTTTCTTTGAAGAATTTCTTTAATGTAAGAAAACAATGTGTTTTCTATCTAAGTTTTGAGAGAAGGTTTGAAGAGGGTTTTTTACAAGGTCAAGAAAAGTGAAGGATAAATGTATAACAACGTTAAGGGTTTGGTTCTAGGGTGGGTGCTTGAACAAGATTACAAGATAACTTTGTACTTTTACTTTTCAACATAAAAGTCATTTTCTTGTATTTACTTACTGATTTCTTTTATGCTTTTGTATTCTTTACTTCATATTCATGAGTGGTTTAGACTTATATCTCATAACCTGAAATATCATAACAATAATAATAAATCATGTGGGATGGTTCAGATTGATGAGTCAATAACTCACATGTAGGCTTCAACGGTGTCACACGTCTCACACCACTAGTCTTTAATGGTGATGGTAGTATTTCGACATTTCCATTTAATTTTATTAAAAGTTATTTAATGTGCAAACTCCAAACTGAGCTTTGCAAGCTCCACTAGATTCTTATTTGATTAGAAACCTAAAATTAATATCTAGTGCACAAGTGGGATTTTATTTTATGTTATTTTTGTATATATACATCCATCATTTTAATTAACTATTAGGGTACCTATAAGATGCCCCCCCCGCCCCCGCCCCCCCCCCCAAAAAAAAAAAAAAAAA
>JAOXJP010000008.1:2089833-2122957 GCA_025762735.1 Platanus orientalis | reverse complement strand
ATAACAAGAAGTATCATAATTCCCTTGCACAGGGTAGTGAAAAATTAGAGAAAATTTTGATAAAGGGCAAAGAAAGTCTTGATAGAAAAGGTTTGGGCTCTAGCTCTAGAAAAACCTATCCTCCTACTTTAAAAAAGGGAAGCAAGAATGCCCTTGCAAAAGGTAAAGGCAAGACTAATGTCTTTCCACAAGCCATGATGTATGGTGGAAGACATTCTTCTTCTAAGAACAAAACTCTTACTCAATGATAAAGAAAAAAGGAAGTACCTAGTCTACCAATAGGCTATGACTCACCTCTAGAAGCAATGTCTCAACTTCTAGAAGACCTCCTACCAAATGCCACTATTGCGGTATGAGTGGTCATATAAGGGTTGAATGCATCAATAGACAAAGGAACATGCAAGCCCAAAGTTCCTAAGACTCTAAATGAATAAATCAAAAGACTTATGATGCAAAGAACCTAATAAAGAAAAATAAATTTCTAGAACTCAAACATCTTCTTCAAAAGAAAAAGAAAATGATTTATCCAAGAGAGATAAAGACCCAAGAAAGATGGATTAAGAAAATTTGGGTAAAAAAAGACAAACTCACATCCTATTTAGGAGTGAGAACATGTCAAGATGATATCTTGACAATGAAGATGACTTGTTTTGGTCATGGGAAAGAGGGCCTTAAGTGATCCAGATTGGATCTAAGCCCTACAAGTAGGATTGAAAGAATCCTAAAGGAATGATCTTAAAGGGATCATAAAAGGCTATTGAGATGATCTTAACTTAAAGAATAAATCCAAAATTACCAATCAAGGAATATGTCTAAGTGAGTGACATCAACCTTAACTGAACACCTTGATAGGGAAGCATAAAAGGTGTTGATCATTTATCAAGATCAATTGACCAAAGGAAAATAAAGGTGTCAATTGTCCCAAGCATGTGTGGAACCATACTAGGTAAATTTTAATTCACATTCTTGGATTCTATTGCTTAAACAAATGCAACTCAAAAATCTTAAAAACATATGGAGAATTAGCCTAAGATGTGTGCATGTGACTGTTCATGATCTATTATGCCTAATTATTTAGCATACGAATCATGATGACATTACTCTTGTGAGGCATACTCACATATATATGTGTCCAAGTTACCTTAGTACACTTAAAGTATGTGTACTTCAAAGAAGCACATTTATAGACTGGTTTTAGTGATCTTATGCCTAATTATGCACATCATTAGATCACTATTGATATATTGATCTTGATTGGCATGTCCTTATATATCACTTATGACCTACCATGCATATTCATATGCTTCAATGCATAAAATATGTTCTAATATGTATATCTGTGTAATGGTCATTGACCTTGATTTATAATATATGTCTATCATGTTTATTGTGGATAATTCCTATCTCGGACCTATATGTTCATCGAGATCACTTGGTCCACCTACATTTTTCTCATTGTCAATTCATTTCAATAAGTGGGAGAAAAGAATATGAGAAAGGAAAACCTCATAAGAGATATGGAATTAAAGGGAGTCCTTAGAAGTACCTTAAGAAAATCAAAGAGCTTAAAGAGAATAAGAGGAAGTCACTTTCTTTGCTAGTGCAAAGAAATGAAAAATTTGAGAAGATGCTCTCTATGGGAAGAAAATATGAGGACATGAATAGACTTGGATCCAATTCCAATGTCAATCACACATTTTCCTCACAAAAGACTAAGAATGTCTTTGTGAAAGCCATGAGAAAGGTTAATACATAAGCCTCCCATAACGGCAAAGTGAAAGTGTCTTCTCAAGGACCATCACAAAGGTCCTATGGGGTGGAAATGAAGGAAAGCAATTCATTCATGGGCAAGACACCCTTATAGCAACGTAAAGTGTTTGGGAAACCAAAATCTCTGCCTTATTCCTATGCTAAAGAGGCATGGAATGACTGTTAAACCAAATCTTCTTCCTCTAGAGGATTTCATGAAAATGTCTTTACTTCTAGAAATCCCAAATGGTAAGCTAGAATAATCCTTTGATCCTCTCATACTCCGTCTTTTAGGAAGAAACATTTTCAATCCAATGATCCTAGAAGAACTCAATCATCCTCTTATGCTCAAATACCTATGAGGAAACAATCATAACCATATGTCTCTAGAAGATCAAGATTTTCATGCTACTATTGTGGTCTATAAGGGCACATGAAATATGATTGTAGAAAGAAGATGAATGACATTAAATCCCAAAAACACCAAACTTCAAGAAAAACCTTAATGGGAAAAATGTCAACAAGAGAATCTATTTTCAAAGTGTTGAAAATAGAAACCTTCAAAAGAAGAAGGATCTAACCCATCCATAAAACATAAAATAAAAAAAATTCTAAGAAAAATACAGGTTAGGAGGGATGAGCTAAAATGCTTAGTTATCCATACGGCTCAAACAACCGGGAGCACATCAAGGTGATACCTTGATAGTGAGTGCTCTAGACACATGACCGGGATAGGTCATTGTTTATAAATCTTGAGGAAACTCAAGGTGAGAGTGTCATATTTTGTGACAGAGACATTGCTAAGATCATTGGCAAGAGAACCGTAGAGGTCCCTAATATCCCTACTCTCACAAATGTCCCATTTATACAAGGCCTAAAACACAATCTAATTAGCATAAGCCAAATCTGTGATAAAGACTATGGGGTGTACTTTGAGAAGGATATGTGTGAGATTAAGAACAAGGGCAATGATGAGTTCTTTGTCAAAGGGTTAAGGACAAACAACAAGTGCTTTGTCATAGAACCCAACAAGCATGAGTTGGATGCTTGTCATGTGTCTCAAAGGGGATAAGACTAATCCTTAAAATCAAAGATTATGTCATATCAACGTTAGAGACCACTCTAGGCTAAACAAGGAAGAAATAGCTAGAGGCTTGCCTAGATTGACCCAAGTTGGAAATCCTATATGGAAAGGATGTCAAATGGGCTAACAAACTAGAGTCTCTCACAAGAAGACAAACCAAATAGGGACATCTAGACTTTTAGAAACTTTTCCACATAGACTTGACAAATTTAACATGAATAGAGAGTCTAGGAGGGAAGAGATACTTCATGGTAGTGGTGGATGATTTCTCATGTTTCACTTGAGGTAGCATTCCTAGGAGAGAAACACGAAGCCCTTAATGAGTTGCAAAAGAACTCAAGTTGAAGAGGACTTCTCCATTAAGCTCACATGAAGCAACCATGAAAGAAATGCAAGAACTATAAGTTCTTGGATTGGTGTTGTAAGGTAGAATCATAATAAGCTCACATCATAGAAGAAAAAAGATCTCAAAAGGATTATCATATAATGATATCCATGGTGATCCAAAGGATGAAGTGAATACAAGAAGACAACTCAAAAACATCCTAAGCCATCATTGTTTTACCATCAAGTTAGAGCTCAAGGAAGTATAAGATGCCCTAAATGAATCGGATGGGTTCAATGTCATAAAAGAGAAGCTCAGTCAAGTAAAAAGGGATGATGCATAGGTTCTAATTGGGAGATCCATTGTTAAGAACATCATCAAATCAAAATGAACATTTAGAAACAAACATGACATTTATAGCATGATGTCTAGAAATAGAGTTTCACTTGTAGCCAATAGATATACCCAAAATGAAAAGCATAGATCTTGAGGAATCACTTGCTCCTAGGGGTTAAGTAAAAGTGTATTTGAACCATACTTGAGGGTTGTGATTCACCGTAATTCCTAAGGGAATCTTTTAGTGTTGTCAAGTAGCCTCAATGGCGTGATTATGTTCTACAATGCATTTAATCATGCCAAATCTCTTTTGGTGTGACTTATGGATTGCATGCTTAAATTCTTCAAAACTATTGATTGAGTGATCATGAGATGGGAAAGTGAGGAAGAGTCACTCTTCACACAAAGAAGAGTCACACCAATAGAAAAACCATAAAAGAAAGAGAGCACTCAAATAGGAGGGTCTAAACGTGCAAAATATGATTCAATAAGGCAGATGTGGGTAGTTTCAGCATATCTGGATCGATCCGGATGCCATCGGATCAATCTGCCTGGATCCATCTGGCATAGACCGATCGATCCAACACAACAGTTCCAACAGAAAACGAACCGTCAGTTGGCTTAAAATGACAAAAGGTTCATTTCCTTTTCATTGCCCTTTTACTCATTCCCCTCTATTGTATTTCCCTTGTAATTTTCATTCCAAAATCCTCTACCTAATTATCTTGATGGCTCCACAAAAGAGGAATGCTGACAAAGGGCAAGCCCCGACATCTTCAAAAATGCTAGTTCAAAAGCTTATAAGGCCACCACCGGTCAACTATGGACCGTTTCTTGATGCCTCCCGCCTCTCTAACTACAAGCATTACTTTTTGAAGAGGCCAATAGTTGTGGAGCGACATGTCTATGAGAAGACTGTCTTTGACACACTCATTGGATATGAGCTTGTGTTTGGTGGATGTGAATCCTTGATGACAATCAAGGGAAAGGTCCAAGAAGAAGTAGTACGAGTGTTTTGGTCAAACATCCATGACTCCGACCTTGACACTCTTGTCTTCCACACTGAGGTCTATGGTTTTCAGATGGAGCTAGACCCTAGCACTTTACCCACCCTACTAGGGATTGCCAGACCCACTAACAAAGAGGTTTCCTCCTAGGGATCTCAACAAGGCCGCCATTTCTAAGGTCTTTGGTCGTGAGAGCACGACATGGTTAAGAAAGCTTCAGGCACTGAGTGCTTGCTCGAGGTGAGGTTGCTGAACTTGATCTTAACCTACAACTTGTTTCTAACCACACACAACAATGACATGCTGGACATGATGGTGCATGTCATTTACTCCCTCCTTACGAAGAAGGAGGTCGATGTTCCAATGATTTATGCCACATCATCATTTCTGAGGCATGAAACTCCAACACCTCATGGTTGTTTCCCTATGGTGTGTTCATTACCACCTATTAGAGGTTTGTGTGGTTTCATTCCCCAAGGATGCCACCACCCTGAAGTAGGGTGCAGAGATAGACCAGCCTACTATCCAGCGGATGCTTCAAGAGGGCACTCACTCAAAAAATGGAAGATGCCTTCTAAGGCTGGACCCTCCACCACTCCAGTCACTACAGATCCTTCATCACCCATGCACATGGAGCTTCTTCCACCAGTAGCAGCAGTAGAGCCAGCTGCTCCTCCACCTCCTCCAGCTCTAGTTGCCCAACAGGGCGAGTCCCTAGTGCCCACATATGTACGAGAGACCTTAGATGGTCTTGAGGAGTTGTCGAGGTGTATTATTGGCCATCTAGAGAAGATGACAGATAAGCTCAATAACATTGAGCTTAGAGTTGAGAAATTGGAGCGTACGGTGGCTCCCTAACTCCCTCACCATCCTGATCTCCCGCTTGATCTTAGGACACAAAGTGACGAGGACGAGGATGAGTGATAGTGAGGATGAGGGCTTTATTTTGTACACCTGGCACTTTTTGTACATTTCTCACGTTTTGTAATCTCCAAAGGCTTTGAAATTTTAAATATATGAATGGAAAACATCTTTTTTTTGCTTATGTCTTAGTTTATCTATCTTTCAATTGTTTTCCTTGCTTAAATATTATTCCTTATGCTAATTTCATGACAAAAAGGGGGAGAAAAATACAAGAAATCTCATGGATATAGGCATGGATAAAGGGGGAGAGAATGCTATATGAGCATTCATATAGGGGGAGTAGAGTAATGCATTGAGTATGCATTTAAGGGAGAGCTAATTGAGAAAGTTGAGAAAAGCAAATTTACATATTTAAAATCTTAAAAATTTTCTCTAATGCAATGAACCAAAATATATACATTATTCATATTGCATTTCATGTCCTTGCTTGAGTATACTTGCTTGATCATGTTTATTTCCATTTGACTATGTTATATTGGCTTGAGAGAAGTATTGTTTGTTAAATGTGATTTTAGGTAGTAAGACACTACATCTAAGCAAAGATCTTGAACCAAAAGCCCAAGCTCACATAAAGGGGGAGTTCAAGAGTCCAAGAGTTCAAGACACTACATTGATTTGTATTTGTGTATTTGTATAACTCTTGCATTTCATGGAGTCTATAATTCATTGCATACATCTTATTGTACTCCATCCATGTATTTCATTATGTTTTGTCATGGAATTGCTAAAGGGGGAGATTGTTGATATATATTGTCAATTCCATATTGTATAAAATACATGGAGTAGTAGATTAGGCATGGCATGAGCACATTGCATATCTTGAGTCATGTCTGTAATCATCAAGTGGTTGGTTTTCAAGATGGAAGACGAGATCCAAACACTTAAAGCCGAGGATGATCCATTCCCAAGATTGTTAAGGTTTGAAAGCTTGAAGACCAAGTTCAAGAAAGGTTTGTGAAGGTATTTAACATGTTAGACATAGGTTAAAAAGTTCAAAAGATCTTTATATAACCTTATGGACCAACCCATGCCTTCTACATAGATCCCCAAGTGAGTGGGAGTAGGAATAAGGTATGTTGGCAGAAAAATAGGGGAATTGGACCAATCCGGAGGGGGTTGGATCAATCCGCACTTAGCGGATCGATCTACGACTTATAGGATCGATCTGGTAAAGCTCTGGTGTCTCAGACTGAGACACCGGATCAATCTGAGGATGCCAGATCGATCCGTGCGATCAATCCGATATAGCCGGATCGATATGTAATCTCAGAATTTCAAAAAATATATATGATCAATGCCTATAATTTTTTGTCTGTTGGGATAGATGCCAGATCAAGGATGCACGACGTTGCTCGTCCCCTATAAGTATGAGAGAAGCTCAAGAGAGCTCTCTAACACATCAAAAACAAAAAAAAAAAGAAAAGAGAAGAGAGGATTGAAGAAAATCAAGGCATTTACTCCTCCCAACTACCAAAGGCTCAAGCTAATGTTCATTGATTGAAGATCAAAGAGCTATTAAGTGCTTCCCCAACACTTTTTATTGAAAGAACAAGAAGAGGGAAGTAAAGTGAATAACTCTTTGTTGGAAGAACAAGAAGAGAGAAGTAAAGTGAAGAGTTTACTCCCAAGTAAACCCTTGTGAGAAGTTCCAAGAAGCAAGATGAAGTCTTGGAAGCTTGATGGAACACATTGGTACATTAGCTCAACAAAGGAGCAACCACCTTCATAAGCATCAAGCAATATATAAGCCTTGTGAGGTAATTTGTATTCTCTTATTTGATTTGAGACTTTAGCACCCGCCGGAGACACCGAGTGTAGACCATAGCACTACCACCGGAGACATCGGGAGTAAAACTTGTTTTGCAAGTAGATAGGTTATAAAATTTTAACCTTAATTGTAATGTAATTCAATCTTAATAAAATTTGGTAGCTCGCTAGTGAGCTTTGAGAGTGGATGTAGGTCCAAGTGCCGAACCACTATAAATATTATGTTGTGTATTTGCTCGTGGTGTGAATTGTTTCTTCTTTCTAGCTTTACATGACATGATTATCATTTCATATATGATCTTTTACATTTGCAATTAAGTGGAAACATAAAGTGATTGGAAGATCAAAATTACAAATTACCATTGCATTGCACTTGTAACTATAATAATTGAAGCATATTTCTAAGTGCATTAAATTCCAAGAATTATTACAAACATCTTAAATTGGAATTTTTAATTAGGGGTAAATTAAAAAGAATTTTTAGAAATCCTATTCACCCCCCCTCTAGGATACAACCGGACTTTCAATACCCACCTAGGGTTACACGGAAATTGCATGCTAGGATTTTGGGACCTTCCAAAGTTCTGAACAAAATTGGACCTAATGTGTATGTGTTGGATATTCTAATTGACTTAGGAATTAGCTCTACTTTTAATGTGGAGGACCTTATACCTTATCATGGCCATTCTACCCCAGATTTTGAGCCTTTTGCAGACCCATATACACCAATCCCTTAGCCTCCTTTGCCTATACCACTATTGCCACCTGTCACTACTCGTAATGAGGAGATTGAGGCTATTGGAGATCAGTGTTTCCACTAGACAGGGAGGTTATCAGAGATAGCTCGTCAAGTGGAAGGACCAACCGGATGTTGACAGTACATAGTTCACTGAGAGGGAGTTGTAACAGCTTGACCCAAACATTCTAGAGCAGTATCGCAACCGTTTAGCGTCAGAGGCAACATCTTCCTAAGAGGGGAGAGTTGATGAGGACATGAGGTCCAGAGGGGAGTTTCAAGTCTATTCAGAGACGGCGCAGGAGGGTTGCGCCCATGTTATGGTTCCACTAGAGAGTTTTCATGTTTTTTATTTCCCTAACACATTATATGATGGTACTTTTGTCTTAGTAAGATGTTTTAGTGGTATTTTTGTTATTTTATGTAGTTTAGGGTTATTTTGGATAGGAGATTGTACTAGGGGGTATTTTAGTCTTTAATTGTTTAGGTTATAATAAACCTAGCCGTAGGGGCTATAAAAACACCCCACACGACTTGGTTGATTTTGATGATGAATAATAAAGTTATTTTTGCTGCTCACGTTATGGCTTATTGGTGTCTTCTTTTTCTTCCTTCTTGAATGCAGTTGAATAGCCTGAAAACCCTGGAATGGGTAAGTTTAGCGTAGTTTAACGGTGGTAGTGGAGGCTACTCTCTTTCCCCTTGGGTCAAAGGTCCTTTCTCACATTTTTCTTAATTTTCCCTTTTGATATAATACCCTGTTGCTGATTTTCTACTATTGAACTGAAGAAATCTCTGAGGGATTGATTATTATTCGATAAAGATTAATATTTTGGGTAATCTTTATACTTTGCATACGTACAAGATTGAAACTATGATAAGGGAAGTCTCCTTCAACAATATTAGAGGCTTTGACAGGTTTATTTTTGCAGGAATAGGCTAGTCCTGGCGTGAATACAACACCGAACTACTTCACATGATTTTGAATCCAGCTCCTACAATCTAGGGAGTTGGACTTTGATCTCTCTCCTACTTGTTGAGGACACCTATACGATTCCAAGAGGGGTGGGACCCATCCCACAGGGCCCCACCTAACTAAGATAACCCCAGTTTATTCCCAAGGAGGCATCAACAGGCCTGTTTTTTGGGTTTGACGAAAATCTCTCCCTGCTCTTAAATACTAGGAATTAAGAGGTGAGATTTTGGGGAGTCCTTCTTACTTGCTGGGTGACAATACAACAAGTGGAATCATCCCAAAAGTTGTTGGACAGCATCTGATGTCATCTAGATCTACTTGAGGTAGGTGGCAATGCTTGTACACAACCCATGAACTTTCGGCCATTAAAAAATCCTCTTCTATGATCAGTTTTGCTCATGGAATCAATATTAAACCTCTTGTAGAAGACCCAAATCAAGCATTAACCTCATATAAGAGGTAATTTTGTGACTCTACGATGGTTTTATTTGAATCCTAATGTGTAGCGGCATGGGGGTTTTGGGTATATTGGTTGAGGGCTGATAATATACTGCTAAACATGTATTTTTCTCTGAGAAATCTGATCTTATACAACTGTGAACATATTTTAGCCTTTACTTAATGAGTTCCTCATAGTTCTCTTACTTATTTATAGCTGAACCATGATCGTTTCTTCTATTTTTCCTAATTTTACACACTTTATGCTATTTTGAATTCCTGGACAACAACTGGATATTTGACTAATCTTTTAATTCAATTGTTATTTATATATATAGCTTCGGTTTGATTTTTTATTACTTTGTAGGATTTAGCTCTTATAATGTATTTTGAACTTAACTGAATATTCGCCTGATTTCGTGTGTGGATGTGTAAGTAAGAATTGTGTTTATGTTTTATTATTTCCCTTACAAATTTTATTCCTAACCCTTTGTGCACACACCCACTAGTCCATATGCATGCTGCATCACTCCTCTTGTAGGTCCTTTCTTCCTTATAGAGTGTTTGGATGCATTTATTATGTTCATGTTCCTAAGTCTAGCCACTCCAAGTTAGACCCCAAGGCTCTTATATTCCTTGGGTATGCTACGAATCAGAAGGGATACAAATATTACCATTCCTCTACTTGGAAGCATAGTTTTTCTATGGATGTTACCTACTTACCTTTTATGAGATTGTCTCTTTATTTTCCCCAAACCAGCCTCATCTTCAAGGTAAGAGTCAACATGAAGGAGAAGATGAGTTGACTATTCCTTTCCCTATTTCTCCATATGTTATTGATGTGGATGGATATTGTAACTGTTGATAGTAAATTAACCAACTCTCCCAAAACCTTAAGGTGTTAAGAGATGTACAAATTAATATACTCTAACACCCCCCCTTAGGAGGAACATTGTTCTCTCTTGGGAACACACTTGGGGAGCTAGGCAAGAGTCCGTACAATGCATACACACATGCACAACACTATATCTGGGAAAATACTTCCACTGGGATTCAAACTCGTGACCAAACCTACTCTGATACCATGTTGATAATGAATTAACCAACTCTTCCAAAACTATAAGGTGTTAGGAGATGCTCAAATTAATATACCTCAACAATATATGGAGAGAGATAGAATAAATAGTTGCCCACAAGTAAAAAGAGCTCATGGTAACCACTCAAAGAGGGCTTGGCCGCAAGATTTCACTCATGTGTTTGTTTGGCGTAAGAAAAGAGTTGCTCCTATCCCTGAATCTCATGTGCCTCTCTAACTGATCACTTCTGTCTTCAGGTATTGTTCCTTCTATGCCCATGATGATTTTCATCTTCATATTGCTGTTATAAACAATGTTTGCACTTGTACTCAACACCCTATTATTAACTATGTTTGCCATGATTCTTCGTTTCCTAAGTTTAGGGCCTTCACCTGTTTGTCCTCTGTTTCTATTCCATGCAGTGTATTTCTAGCACTATTTCAATGTCATTGGATGAGAGCAATGAAGAAGGAAGTGTAGGCCTTAGAGAAGAATGGAACATTTAATGTTATAGATCTCCCATGTAGGAAGGAGCCTATAGGCTGCAAATGGGCGTTCTCTGTGAAATTGCAACCTAATGGCACAGTGAAGCGGTATTAGGCCAGATTGGTGGCTAAGAGCTATACACAAACAGATAGGGTTGATTATCAAGAGACCTTTGTCCCTGTAGCAAAGATGAATTCCAATTGTATTTTGATCTTTGTTGCTGCCAATTAGGGATGGTCATTACCACAATTTGATGTCAAAAATGTCTTTTTACATGGAGACCTTGGTGAGCAAGTGTATATGAGTTTGCCTCCTGGTTTTCAGTATTCTACCGGCAAAGAAAATGTGTGTTGTCTCAAGAAAGCTCTCTATGGCCTCAAGCAATCTTCTAGGGCATGATTTGAAAGATTTTGAGTAGTGACATGCTCAAAAGTAGCTATAAGCAATGTCAAGCGGATCATATTCTTTTTATAAGCATTAGAAAGGGAAGGTGACAGTTTTCATTTTATATGTGGATGATATTGTTGCTACAGGTGATGATCATTGTGAGATCAACAACCTGAAAGGATTTCTGGGCAAGGAGTTTGAGATTAAGGATTTGGGGCTATTCCAATACTTTCTTGGGATTTAGATTATTAGATCCAAGGATGAAATCTTCTTATCCTAACGTAATTATGTGTTAGATCTCCTCCAAAACTTTGGGGTGTTAGGATGTAGACCTTGTGAGACTCCCATTAAGTTTAATCATTGGTTGTAAGCAAATGAGGCAAAAGTTGTTAAACCTAGACTGGACATTGACCCGATTGAGAACTAGGGTCATCGGGCCACTAGTTCAACCCGTGGGTCACTAATCAAATCATAAAGTCAATTAAAAATAATTAAAATATAAAAATATTAAATAAATCAGAAAATAAGTTGGAAAAAATTATAGAGCAATTTTATATCACGTATTCTTAAAATTATAATGTTGGAAAACAAAAAGGCATACATAAATAATTAAATATGCATGACAAAAATGAATGAAGATTAGAAATGTTAAAATTTTCTGCAAAATGCTTTCAATCATATTAACATACACCATAACCATTTAATGTATTACTAAGCAAAAGCTTAAAACCAAGTTTGAAAAACCAGCCATGTAATATAATTGCAAATCAAAGTTTCACAAGTCCACTAGCACTAGAGAACATAAATGATATGCCATACAAATGCAATCAAGTCTCTGCAAAACAAAATCCTATTACATGTTTTAAAATTCTAAGAACAAATGCATGTCTCAGACTCCAAAGTCACACTATGCATGTCCCATATCCCATTGGTTGTTTCTACTCAATGGATTACAATTTAAAGCTCTTTGTTGAAAAGGCCAACATCAACCTCAGTATGAAATCCTCTATCATCATCTTTGTCAACATTTTGGTTGCCATCATTTCCATCAACCAACTCTTCAAAGTTTGAGTTATCTACAAGCATTTTAAACTCTTGTGTAAGGCTATGAATGAAAACATATGCATTAGCGTAAGAGTACATAAAACAATTAATATAACAACCTAACCATCATCATTTTGGTTGTCTTGGATAGTACAAGCTGTTAGTTCATGATGGAAAGTCTAATTCTTTAACTATCAAACTTGGAGGCTCATCCTCTAATACCTTATTGACATTCTCATCGAAAACTTTAAAGTCAATAGGATCATAATTTCAATGCTTGAAGCAATTTCTACATAAATTAATTAAACATATACTAATAGTTGGAATTTGAAAAGTAAATGGAAGAAAACAATTCAAGAATCAAAATTTTATATGTAAATTGCAACAATCAATACCTTTGTTGTAATCTTAGGTTGTAGTGGACATAAACAAGATCATTGAGCCGTTGATATTCCAATCTATTTCTTTTTATTGAATGGATGTATTAAAAAAAGTTTTTAACAGAAAGGAAGTCATTAAGGGAGGCCTGGGTCATCAAGACCTTATCCCTCTTCCAGGCTCCTTCCTCAATCATCAAGGCCCTTGAAGCTATTAAAAGAAATTTTTTATGGAACTCCTATGAGAGGTTTGGCAAGTATCCCCTGGTTCCTTGGGAGCAAATCTGTCAGCCCTTTGCTAAGGGAGGCTAGAGCATTCATTCTTTGAAATCCATGAATAAAGCTCTACTCGCCAAGTGGCTTTGGAGATTCGGTGAAGAAAAGGATGCTCTTTGGAGATCAATGATCACAACTAAATATGGGGTTCAGGAAGGGGGATGGTGCTCTAAAAATCCTTCTGCCCCATGTGAGATAGGCGTTTGGCATGGTATATTTAAGGAATTTGCCTGGTTCTAGAATAGAGTCTTATGGTGTTAATAATGGAGCTATGGTTAGCTTCTAGAATCACACTTGTGTGGAGGTGTCTCCCTGGCCAAGGCCTATCTGGAGTTGTATCTTCTGAGTGACAGAAAAGAGGGTTCGGTGCATGATCATGTCACCTACATTGGTGATTGCAGAAGCTGGAATCTCCACCTTCGATGGGGTCTCAATGACTGGGAGGTTAATGCCGCCTTGAGTCTAATGCAAAGGCTTGAGGGGGTGAGGGTTTGGAAACCTTAACGAAGATGATAAGCTCTTTTGGATCAGAGACAAATTTGGAAGGTTTTCTGTCTACTCGGTCTACGAGTCCCTAATGACTCCCGGCCCTCTTCCCTTTTCTTTTGAGGACAAGTTGATTTAGAGATTCAATCTCCCATCCAAAGTATCCTTTCTCATGTGGCTTGTTGTCTGGGGAAAGGTCCTTACGATCGACAACTTGAAGGCGAGAGGAATCTGCTTAGCAAATCGATGCAACCTTTGCCTATATAACGAAAAATTAGTTCAACATCTTTTCCTATCGTGCTGGGTAGCAGCCCTCACATGGTCCTTTCTCTGCATGTTGAAGAGAAGATGGTCCCTTCTGGAGTCCATTTAGCAGCTGACGGATGTTTGGAGTCAGGATCCATCTTCAAACCTATCCCCCAAGGGTCGTGTGCTATGGAGATCCACCCCCCTTATTGTGGTCTGATCCCTGTGGAAGGAAACAAACAGACAGGTTTTTGACAGGTTGTCAACTGATGCTTTCTGTATCCCAAACCAAGTTCTCTCCCTCCTCTTTAGTGGGGTCTCCCACCTCCTGATGTTTAAGCCTCTTAAGTTTCACGATATGATTTTTAAGAGGGATCAAATTGTAATTTCATAGTTGATTTCCTTTCTTTGCCCAAGAGTGTTGTATTCCTCATACCTTCTATATTTGGCAATAATATTCTCTTACCTTATCTATAAAAAAAAATGCGTTAAAAAATGCTCCAATTGTGTTCACAACCCAAAGAACTACATGTTTGGCTTAAAACACGAATTGCTAACTTTTGTAGGTTTGATGCATTAGATCTATGTGATATCCACCATACATCTATAGGTTATTTTTCACATGTTATTAATAAGTATGTAATATATTATATATATTTACTTATTTTGTGGAAAAGTATTTAAGAAAATTTAATTAAAGAAAAAAAAAATATAACTTAAGTAAGAAAAATGCAACTAAGGTAAAATAGTCTTGTTACTATGTAACATATTGTTGTGGTCATTAATTGCAAATATCCGTCCAAAGTCCCTTTCTGCATTTCTAAACATTGTCATCTCGCTTGTCAATTTGCTTTGCAAAGCAAGATTTTCGTAGTAATGCTTCTTAATGACATCTAAGAGCCCAAATGCGGTGTTCCTATGTTTTTCCATTTTAGTGGTATTGAATTGGTTGCTTGGATTTAACCAATAGCCAGTGGCATGCAGATTTTTGTGAAGTTGGTTATCCCATCAAAAATCTAAAATTTTCAAGTAAGGTTCTATTCTTTTTTTCTTCCTTTAGAATCTCCTGATCATCTCCTTTCTAGCTTTATGGATAGCTACATCCAAATAACTTATTACGGGCGTATCATCACTATCAACAATGCGTAAGGCACGAATAAATGACTTAGTGATTTGCATATGACAATGTATTACTTCTAAAACATGGAATCCAAAACATAATTCACAAATTTTTTTCCCTTACATTCTTTAGCATATGCTGAAATGGTCCATTCTCTAGATGTTACCATAGCCCTTAGTGCATCATTTTGAGACAAGATACTTTGCAATGCAATAAAATTTGTGGCAAAGCGAGTTGGAGCAAGATGAAATATCTCTCGCCCACTAGTGTGTTTTCTCATCAAATGCAATGCATAACAATGATTATATATATTTTGTGATTTTTGCAACATGAATTACAACATCATTTACCTCATCCAGCTTCCCAATGTCATGTAACATCAAATTTAGGTAGTGAGCTGCACAAGGAGACCAATGAAGAGTACAAAATTCTTGCTCCAACAACCTATGGTGGGGTATATTTCTAGCCTTAGGGAAGAAAAGGAATCCCAAACATGGATTATAATTGCGATTTCATGTTGGTTGAGTAGGCAAGATGGCTTGAAAGAGGGTTGAGTAGAATAGAAAAATAAATGTAATTTTTTTCATCCTTTTTCTCTTAATGAAATTTGGGGATTTCTCATCCCTTTTCTCTTAATGAAATTTGATTTTATCAAAAAAAAAAAGTAATTTTTGGCTTGAAGGAAGAAGAGGTTTTAGTTCAGATGGTTTCTTGGTATTCTTGGGACATTGTGAAGGAATAAAGGTTTCTTTCATTAAACCTTCCTTTTGTCATGCATGGTCTTATGCATAGTTATCAGAATGAGAAGTGAAAGTAAGGCTCAATAAATTCTTGGGAAACGAGAAGCGAGAAACAATAGCAAATAATCCTTTAGAAAAATAGATTATTTTTTAGATATCTATTTTATTTCACCAAATCTTAAACCACAAATTATCCAAAAAGATTTTTTTTTTCTGTTCATTTATTAATTTTAAACATTTCAGTAAAATACTGGTAATTTTTTTTGAAATATCAGAGATATTTGTGACAAAGGTTTGTGTTAATGCAATTTGGTCACTATGCAAATGATAAATTCATATGAAGGGGAATTGTAGGATTTTAGATAGGTTGCTTGACAAAAACTTTTTCCCAATAATTGAGCTATCAATTGTTTCCATCTTTGGATGATAATGAGATTTCAATTGTCTACTCAAATATAAACATGGGAAATGTAAATCTTTCAACATTGTTGTGTACCGCATCTGATTTCTTGTTAATCGCCTTGGGAAGAATCTATTCTATAATACCTGAAGAACAAGATTGTTGCTGAGCCAGCCAGTTTGTCCTTTCTTCTTTATTCTTTTCCTATTTTGTTCATTGATAAACTGTTATTCATGTTATAGGAGGAATATGAAGCAGCTCTGACTGAACTATTGGAGGCAGTTGCCAGGGGGGCATCCATAGACGAACTTCGAGCAAAGATAACAAAAAGTGATGATAAAAGTAAAACTGAAGGGTCTAATATTACTTCAAACAAGAGCAAGATACCTAATGATCTTGTGCAAATACAGGCTTTTATACGATGGGAGAAAGCAGGGAAACCTAACTACTCCCTAGATCAACAACTTGTAAAGTTCGAACCTCCTTCTGGTGTAATAGTTAATAATTTATATTAGTATTTTTCGTATTACTTATGCTAGAGAAAATTTATTGCAATTTACTATTTATTTCAATAATTTGTAAGATGGGTCCTCAATCATTTGCTTTTATTGAATTATGAGTATGACTTGAGTAGTGTTTCATAAACAGAAAGAGTTTGAAGAAGCCAGAAAAGATCTGCAAATTGAATTAGATAAGGGTGCCTCTCTTGATGAAATACGAAAGAAGACAGTCAAAGGAGAGGTCCAAACTAAAGTTTCCAAGCAGCTGCAGAATAAAAGAGTTTTTACTATTGAAAAGACTCAGCGCAAGAAAAGAGACTATATGCATCTTCTCAACAAATATGCTACTGAATCTGTGAAAGACAATCTTTCTGTCCGACCAAAGGCCCCAACAACAGTTGAGCTTTTAATGAAAGCTAAAGAACAAGATGCTGGTCCCATCCTGAATAAGTCGATCTTTAAGCTTGGTGACAAGGAACTTATGGTGAGTTGGTCCTGTGTTTATGGTGTCTCTTTCTTCAAGAAGATATTACATCAAGAATTTTTTTTGTTCTAACCATTAGCTTCCTTTCGCATTTTCAAGGTACTTGCAACCAAGCCTTCTGGAAAGACAAAAGTTTATCTGGCTACAGATCTCAAAGGGCCACTTACCCTTCATTGGGCTTTATCAAGAAAAGCTGGAGAGTGGGTGGTAAGTAATTAAACATCCATTAATAATTAGAAATGGCTTATTAGGAAGACGGTGGATGTTTGAATGAGTCAATATTGTTTTCTTTTGATATTTAATTTGGCTGCATTTTTTTGTGTATAAATTTATATAAAATGGTTTGGACATTTTGCAGGCACCACCTCCAAGTGCATTGCCCCAGGGTTCAGTTTTGGTAGACAAAGCTAGTGAAACACAATTTGCAGAGAGCTACTCCGGTGCACCTCCTTGCCTGGTACCTTTCGAGAAATTCGACTTGTATCCATTTGCCTTCATATTGAACTGGTTTATCTGTGAAAATCAGTCTTCATATTCCCAATTTTAATTTCAGGTACAATCCATAGAAATAGAGATCGGAGAAGACAATTTTGTAGGGATGCCATTTGTTCTTCTGTCTGATGGAAATTGGATAAAGAATAATGGCTCTGACTTTTATATTGATTTTGGCGTTGGATCTAAGAAGGTTAAAAAGGTTGGTCGGTCTTGAATTTGTCAAATACAATTTTTTTTTTAAATTTTTTTGGGTGCAAGTTTTAACTTCTAATTATGTCATGTTTTATTTTTTTATCCAACATTACCCTTCCATATTGTAATGATTATACCTTCTTTCATGAAAAGGATGCTGGTGATGGCAAAGGTACTGCAAAGGCTTTGTTGGATGAAATAGCAGAGAAGGAAAGTGAGGCCCAAAAGTCTTTTATGCATAGGTGAGTAGTTTCTGGGATCTTGACCACTTGAATCCATTAACATGAAGAGAACTTTTATTGTAGTCACATAATTCTTTTTCTATTCAACAGTTCTTTTGATGTATTGATGGAGGTCAAGGGCTACTCCACAGTTCTTTTGGTATAAACTTAACGTGGATCATTTTTCACTAATTCACAAAACTGAAATAGAGATGGGAGACCAGGGTTCTCTGAATTTATTGATTTGGTCCTCTGCATAAAATCATTTCCTGCATTAATTCTTTATTCCTTTTACATAGGTATGAGATGAAGAGAGATCCTTAGTACACAGTATTTAAAAAATCACTCTTTACTTGTTTCTTTGCCGATCAAAACATTGCATTTCTTCAAGTTATAGTGTGGATCACTTAAGTCATGTGATACGCATCACATTGACTCGATCAGTCCAGCAAAGAAGACCCAAAAGAAGAGGGACAAAGTTTTGTTAGATTAGTGATACTAGATCCAAAAATAAGTATCATGATTATTGATAAATTATTTGGCATTTTCTGATTCTCCATATTTCTATATTCTGTTGACTGGCTTGCATTGATTCACCCAACTCAAATTCCAATTCCAGTGAAAACTAAAATCTTTTGTTGCAGGTCCATCTGACCTATCAGTCATTTATCTCTTCCCCTTAAATCAAGTAACACTTCTCCCGATAAGCTATGGGGAGCTCATCACATTATACAACTTTGAATTTTTTCCCAATCAGCTCTTCATGAAAGGCATTGTGATTTCCTCTATTCTTTAAAAATCTACTCTTTTGGTTGAGTACAATTGGAACTAAAAATCTCATGTGCAGTGTAGTTTTTCGTGCTTCACTTCTAAATTTTAGGTCCTTTTCTGCCAAGACAGTCTATACAAAATTGTTCTATTTTCACACTGGGCCGCTTGAGGGGATCCCTTGAGGCTCTTAGAAGCTGTTGTGGCACCTCTGTCTAACCAAGAAAGTGACTCATATACCATATTAAGGCAATCATAGCCTTTCCATTCCTTAAAACATACTATTATGCATGACTTGAATTCAGAACCATTTTACTTTGGATTAACCTATGAGGTGAAGCTGCTAAATTACACTGGTTGGATTATTTTTCTATTTAGTTTGAGGTCTAGCATCATGCCACATGATGAAAAGTGTTTGCACATGTGTTTCTCGGTTTATTTAGTAGTTCATATCCAAGGACTGGAGAACTGTTCGTTTGGAGCATTATTCTTGAGATACTAAGCTTTTTTTTTTTTTTTGTCACAGATTTAACATTGCATCAGATTTGACAGAGTGGGCCAAAGATGCTGGGGAGTTGGGTCTTGCTGGGATTTTTGTGTGGATGAGGTTTATGGCTACAAGGCAGCTTATATGGAATAAGAATTACAATGTGAAGCCACGGTATATCTCTTATGTAATATTTATTTAAGGAACTGATATATCACCCTCCTTCTCTCTCACCCCCTATCTTTTGAAACTTTTAGATGTCAAATTTCTTACAAACAGTTAATCACAATGAACTGCTCATGGACTCAAATTGTTGTACTGGTGAAGCAGTTACCAATTCTCAAGCACAAATTACGTCGCAGAATAAAATTTTTGGGCTTCTTGCTAGTGCTTTTGTTTGTAAATGTGTTGAACTCTCTGCAAAGCTATATCCTGTTACCTATTAAATTCTGGAGAAACTTTCTTCCATTATTGCAGTGAGATCAGTCAAGCTCAGGATAGGCTTACGGACTTGCTTCAGAATATATACAAAAGTTTCCCCCAGTACCGGGAAACTTTGCGGATGATCTTGTCTACTGTTGGTCGTGGAGGTGAAGGTGACGTGGGGCAGCGCATCCGGGATGAAATCTTAGTCATCCAGGTAAACATCGGACCTATCCTTTGGATATTTTCTTCTCTTCATTCTTTTTTAGTTCTTCCATTGCAACTTTTGCTTCACTATGCAAATGTGCATTTGAACTATATGGAGAAATCTGTCTGCCTCGTTATCTACAGAGAAAAAATAATTGCAAAGGTGGAATGATGGAACAATGGCATCAGAAGCTACATAATAATACCAGTCCTGATGATGTTATAATCTGTCAGGTATTTGATATTTAAATTCTGAAGACTTTTCTTCAGTTTTGTTGCTAAAACTTCTCACAATTTTTTTTTTTTTTGCAGGCACTTATTGATTATATTAACAGTGACCTGGATATCAGTGCTTACTGGAAAACCTTGAATTCAAATGGGATAACAAAAGAGCGCCTTCTAAGTTATGATCGTGCCATACGTTCTGAGCCAGATTTCAGGAGAGACCAGAAGGATGGTCTTTTGCATGATTTGGAACATTACATGAGAACTTTGAAGGTTGGCTTGAGAACCTTTCCTAGTTCAAGCTTCAATTTTTGTGATGGTTTTCAAAAGAAGGAGAAAAATATTGTATGACATGAAGGCTTCATCCTGATGTGGCATCGAAAGTCAGGAAGACTTTTAAGTAGCGACATTTTGACCTTGAAGAGTCTTGCGTAGTGGTTTAAGTATGCACATGTTTATTTATTTGCTTAGAGAAAATAAGGGCAAGTTCAAAATGCCGCCTTTTGTTATTTTATTATCAATCTCAAGAATACTTGTTACTGACAACCCACCAAAAGTATGCATATGATCCATTATAATGCGATTCAGTACAGGATGTCTCTCTTTATTTACATAATTATCTTTGAATAGAATTCAGACCATTAGGTCCATTACTTCTAATATCATGTGGGCTTCATTTGTCAAAATTTATTCCCCCATTCCAGATCTCTTGAAAAGTATGTTACATTATGCTAACTACGATATTCTGGTGATTTAATATTCAGGCAGTTCATTCAGGTGCAGATCTTGAGTCTGCCATTGCAAATTGCATGGGCTACAGAGATGAGGTAATGTTGGTAATTTTCTGGAGCCCCTAAAAAAAATTCATGTTCGTATTGCTTGACACAACTTTCTATTTCCGACAGGGTCAAGGTTTCATGGTTGGGGTGAAGATAAACCCTGTACCAGGCCTGCCATCTGGATTTCCGGTAATATTTTTCACTTTAATTTTTCTAAATATCTATCATTTTAGTTACTCATTGGTCCTTTTGCAAAGTCAGATCCATCTATTTACTTTATGTGTGATCTTTGAACAGGAACTGCTGAAATTTGTTTTGGCTCACGTCGAAGATAAGAATGTAGAACCTCTTCTTGAGGTGCGTGACATGGTGGTACCGGCATTTTCTTGTTATAGTTATACCATATTCTTGCAGATTTTTCTGTATTTAATTCCTTGATGCAGGGTTTGCTGGAGGCTCGTGCGGAGCTTCGACCTTTGCTTCTTAAGTCCCATGATCGCCTGAAGGATCTTTTATTTTTGGATATTGCCCTTGATTCTATGGTTAGGACAGCCATTGAGAGAGTCTATGAGGAGCTGAATAATGCCGGACCCGAGGTACATCCTGTTAATGCCATGTATACTTGTGTTCCATGTGTAGTATCTTTTCATTTTTATCCTTTTTACTTTTCTTTGACAGGAATTCCAGTTGTGTTCAGTTTCAGGTGGTTTAATATTATCTTCTGAAGTATATGTCTTAATCCAATCTCTTTGTTTCTGTTGCAGGAAATTATGTACTTCATCATTCTAGTTCTTGAAAACCTCGCTCTTTCATCAGATAATAATGAGGATCTAATCTACTGCTTAAAGGTAAATAATAACTCCATGAAGATGTCCTAAATCCTAATTGCATACTCATTCTTTACAAATTGATGTGGTCTTCTGCGATCTTGTCTGAAAAGATAAGTCTGTTATGTTTTATGATGGAGAATGGAGATCACAAAGACTGTACCTTCTAAATGTTACTTTGGAAATAAGGAGAAATTGAGACAAGGCCATGTTAATAAATGCATTATTACGAAAGTTGAGGAATGACTACGTCCAATAATAGTTTGAAACTGAATATGTTTCTATTTTCATTGTACTTTTAGAATCGAAGATTAGGTTTTTAGTTCTCCATTCATTTGCTTCATGTGAATGACATACAAACCTACAACAACCACTTTTCTCCACTTCTAGGAGCCCTCCAAGTAAAACTAGTGGTGCTTAGGGGAGGATAGATATGAGATGTAAACCTGTGTTTGTGAAGGGCTCGAAGTAAGATGATGTCTTTGCTTGCCAACATATCCAGATGCTTTGCTTGAAAAGTAAACTTTACGATGCAGGTTACTGTTTTCTTCTTATCTGAGTTCCAAGAGATTGTAATGTCTTTGTTAAAAGTCAAGTGTTGGTCATTAAGGATGCCAACATTGAGAATAGGGCCATGGTATGTGGTCCATTCCTCATATCTTCTTCCAAAAGGTGAATTAAATGTCAAACTGCTCCACTACCAGCTCCTAGATAGACTCAAATGATAGCTGTCCTCAAAGGGAGCCTGAAATGAGTTGTAGCTAACTAGCCCGCCTTGTGATCCAATCCAATAGCCAAATCATTCTTTTTTTTTCCTTTTTTTTTTTATGTCTCCTTTGGATGTTATTTAATTCAAAGACCTGAAACCACCATAAAATACAGAAGGGTGCATCCTGAGTTCCTCATTTGGGAGGGGCTCTTGCAAATACGATTATATTCTCATGCAAATTTATTGTGGCTTGAGCATGCTTGTGTGACTTGTTTGGTTTCCTTTTACTTCTTTGATATGCTATCTTTTCTCTTCTAATAAGATTTTTGTTAGTTCATAAAAAAAGTGTCCAAAAACTAATCTCTCTGCCTATGAATTCTCACAACGAAAGAACTGGGAAGGGTAGTGATTGAATAACACTTCAGAGATGCAGACACTAATTCACTTTTTTTATCTCTTGAAAACCTTTTTGGTCATTTTGTGATTATGATCTAATCTGCTAGTTAACATACTTTTTTACTGTATAAATCATGCTAAGGCCACCAAAGTATAGCTTTCCTCATTGCATACCTTTTTGTATAGAAGCTTTTCCCAAAGCCAATTTTTGGGTTCTATCGCCATAACTTGTAATCTTTCTGGCCTTTTGTCTTTTCTTGATGCAATTACCTCCCAATAATTATCAAAAAGTTACCAAGGTTGCTTCAAATCCTTGAATTTATCCTTTTAGAATTCGTATGTCAAAAGGGGAAAAAACTAGTGAATGATAAAATGAAATTGTTGTTTGCTATCTGAGCGATATTAATGGAATTTCGTGGAACCTGCATTTTTCTCGTGTCCTGTTTGAAGGAGAATTTGATCTTGTGCCTCTCTAATTGAATCTCTTAAATAGATATATGTATCCAAATCTGACCCAGATAGGAAAGTATGGACCTTAGAGCCTTCTGGATTGTTTCCTTCCAAATCTTTCTTCAAAGTCATATCCCAATCTGTCCATGACCTAATCCGTTTCCCTAGTAAAAAGGTTTGGTCCTCTTTGGCGCCTCCACGAGTTAGAGCATTTGTTTGGACTGCTGTTCTAAACAAAATAAACTCCATGGAAGTGCAAAAAAACGAGGACTTACAAGGCCTTATCTCCTTACATGTGCTGCCTATATATGAGAAAAGGGGAGACTGGAAATCATATATTGAATCATTGATTCATTGCAGATTTTCATCAGTTATTTAGAGTCATTTTTTATCCATGATGAGTATCTCTTGGATCATGTCACTATTAGTTATGGATCTGGTTTGGCATTGGATTGGAGGGATGTTAAAGAACACTGTCAAAAGTAAAGTAACCAACTCTTCTAAAACCTTAAGGTGTTAGGAGATGCAGGATTTAATATACTTCAACACCCCCCATCAGGAGGAACATTGTTCTCTCCTGTGAATACATGGGGAACCCGGTGTGAGTCCACAATGTGCACACACATGCTACTATGTCCGGGAGAATACTTTTACTTCCACAGGGTTCCAACTTGCAACTTGACTTAGCTCTGATACAATGTTAACAGTAAACTAACCAATTCTTCTAAAACCTCAAGCTGTTAGGAGATGCAGGAATTAATGTACTTCAACAAACACGACAAGCGTTTCTGGATCAGTCTTCTACATAGAATCTTACGAGGAATTTGGAAAGAGAGGAATGAAAGAAAATGAAGGCAAAAAACAAGGGACTGTTGAGGTGGTGAACCTCATTACTTGGGATGCTGTCCTCTCAAAGTTTTTTGTGTGTCTGCCCTCTTCTTTTATCGGCACTCCTTCCTTCAGAACGTGGATTTTTTATTGGGATGCTTTTATTTTCATCCATTAGGGTGCTGGGTTTGGACTTTGTTGTTTGTTGCCTCTTGTTTTGCTCTTGCTGAAGCATTGCTCATGTTGGCTGCCTGAGCTTGTTCTTGTGGCATTTTGCTTTTTAATAATACAAAACAGCAAACAGAAAAATAATATAAAAAAAACGATACAAAACTGCAAACTAAAAGCTCCAATAGCAATGTGAAATCTAAGTGATGTCCAACAAGTGTCCTCCATAGCTGCCACGTGTGAGCCCCATATGAACTATAGCTAGTTGAACCATATTAATAAAGGGGTGACCCTCCTCCTCTGCTGGTACACTCTAAGAGGCATGTCACTGATGCCCGCATCATGTGCTAGGGCTGCACTTTATATATATATATATATATATATATATATATATGGAGAATTGTGAATTATCAGACTCATAATTTGTTTGTTTGGAATATGATGTAGTATTCCCATTTTTTTCTTTGAATCTAATGCTGTCCTCGTTGTTTTTAAAGGGATGGAGTCATGCCCTTGACAGGTCCAGGAGTAGAGATGATAACTGGGCATTATATGCAAAATCAGTCCTTGACAGGACCCGACTTGCTCTTGCAAGCAAGGCAGAGCATTACCTGCAAGTTTTGCAACCATCTGCGGAGTACCTTGGATCACTGCTTGGAGTTGATCAGTGGGCTGTATGTTGTTAAGTTTGAGAGTGTGAACATGCACATTTGTAATATGTAGCTCATACCTTTATCCTAGATTCTTCACTTACTAGTGTCTTATGTAGGTAAACATATTTACTGAAGAAATTATTCGTGCTGGATCAGCTGCTTCCTTGTCATCACTTCTTAATCGACTTGACCCTGTTCTTCGGAAGACAGCTAATCTGGGCAGGTTGGTTAAATACATTATTGTTTGCACAATCTTAAAACATTTGATCCTATGGAAAGCCCTAAATGTTACAAAAGCTAATTCAAAATTTTTAAAATGCTATAAATTCTGATGCAGTTATTTGTACCTCTTTCAAATGAGCAAACTTTATTGGCTAGTTTTGATAATCAAACTTATAAATAGGCTTGTTGTTTACACTTCTCAATTATATGTTATACCATTACTTTCTAATGTAATCTGGGCTGCCTCAAACAGTTGGCAGGTTATCAGCCCAGTTGAAGCTGTTGGATATGTTGTAGTTGTGAATGAACTGCTTGCCGTCCAGAATAAATCCTATGAACAACCAACAATTTTGGTAGCAAAAAGCGTAAAAGGTGAGGAAGAAATTCCAGATGGTACAGTTGCTGTGCTGACACCAGACATGCCTGATGTCCTATCTCATGTTTCTGTGCGAGCAAGAAATAGCAAGGTAATTGTTCAGTCACCCTGGAAGTTTAGAAATTTCTTTGCTGTATCTCTGCTTGTATTGTGATGGTTGACCATCTTTTTTAAAATGACAGACTATGAGTTGTGATGTTTGAGTTTGAGGTTTCTGCTTGGCAGGTTTGCTTTGCTACATGTTTTGACTCCAAAATTCTATCTGATCTCCAAGCGAAAGAAGGGAAGTTATTACGTCTACAACCTACTTCAGCAGATATAGTCTATAGGTAATCCTGTTCCTTAATATGAAGGTGTCTGAGGTGTTTCTATTTTGTGATTTGAATGGTAAACAGACACTTTTCCCCCCTAAATGAACTTTTTTTTCTTCAGTGTGATGGGTTCTTTTCTTATTTCTTTTCTCTACATTTACATTGTATGAACTATAGAGAACTAAATTCTTCTCTGTTTTTTCCCTAACCACAGTGAGGTATCGGATGGTGAACTGTCAGAGACAAGCTCAACAAGTTTGAAGGAAGATGGATCTTCGCCATCCCTAACTTTGGTTAGAAAGCAGTTTTGTGGTAGATATGCTATATCATCTGAGGAGTTTACCAATGAAATGGTTAGGCTTGCAAATAAACTTCAGTATTTGCCTACAGTGTTCTCCCCCCTCCCCTCTCTTCTATTCCTTCTGAGATGTAAAGTAGTTTTCTATTGAGCTGATCTTTCTTCCTTTATACTTTCCTACATTTTAATTAAATATTTACTATTTATGACAGAAAAAGAAGCTGCTTAGAGTTATGCTAAAAATGGGTTTGTTGAGTATATAAAATCAGCAGTTGTTGTAAATGAGCATGTGACTGGAGTGGGAGATTTTAATTTTAACAATCTTTCAATATTTTCATTTTTATTTTTTTGTAACCTGTGTAAGGATTCTAACTTTTGTAGGTTGGAGCTAAATCACGAAATATTGCATACCTAAAAGGAAAAGTGCCGTCTTGGGTTGGAATTCCAACATCGGTTGCCCTACCATTCGGTGTTTTTGAGAAGGTTCTATCAGATAGTTCAAACCAGGTTTGCCTTATCTCATGCAACTTCTATAATCTTTTTTTATTCTCAATTAATTTGCTTGCAGCAATCCAATTTCCTTTGGGAGCTTTATATACTTCCAAATTAGTGAAGTGAATTGAACTCGTGTTGTATCTTCTTTTATTTTGAGCGTTAAAAGTTCCTCTTATATCTTCATAAAAGAGGAATGTGTACCTGGTAAACTATGCCCAGGCATCATTTCTTTACATGGGGTTCTCATAGGGATGCTTCATTTAAGTAGTGATTTCACTTATGTGAGGGTTTTCACTTTAGTGAAGGAAATTATTTTGTGGGTTAGAGTGGGGTGACGACCTCCAATTGAACTAGATTTACACTTAGAAAAAAGAAAAGTCAACCAGCATTTGTTGTGGTGAGAAATATCTCTTATCATTGTTCAAGAACTATCAAATATTAATCAACAACCTGTACCGTAACATGTACCTCTGACATGTAGAACCCATTGTGGTCTACATCAAAGATCGAATTGACTTTTTTTTTGAATGGTTGGAATATTTATTATATATCAAAGAATGTATTCATCTGTCTTGGGTGGGTAAAACTGCTTATGACAATGGTTGTGCATTCTCAGTTTTAATATATATCCGAAATTGTTCCCGATGTATCAGGACTTTATTTGTTGAGCATGGAATTAAGATTGGCTGTTTCCTATCCGGATTGGCCAAGACCAATCTGATCTGCACTGAGATCTGCTGATCCACACCAGGACCATCCAGATTGGCCAGTCCAAGACCAGGATGGGTCCGGATCGGCTGATCTGAGACCTGGATTGGCCAATCCTGACTCTGATCAGATGATCAGAGCTGATCCTGGCTGTGGCCAATCTGGATTGGGATTGCTTGATTCAAGTCAATCCCGATCCCGGGTTTTAAAACTATGCTGTCGAGTGCTGTAGCCTTATCCTGACAAGTTTTATTTATGAAGTCAAGTTATGCAGCTTATTTAATGGAAGATCTTGTGTTTTCTGTTCCTTATGCAGGCAGTAGCTGACACATTACAGATCCTGAAAAAAAGGTTAGGAGAAGGAGACTTCAGCATACTTAATGAGATCCGCAAGACAGTTTTGCAGCTTGTGGCACCACCTCAGTTGGTATGTTCATTGTACTGTAGGACTGAATATTTGTTTAATGACTGCATAAGCCTAAGGCAATTTCAAGGTAAAGAGACATGTTTCTTACCTTAGCTTGAATGACAGCTAGCTAAGGAAACAGTCCAAACAGGCTTTTAATTTGGAAAGTGAATTTGTCCAACTATTCTCTCAAAATGATGCCATGGTCTTGAAGTTTGGGAAATAAATGTCGTTCCATATCTATTTAGTTAGATGGTGTGCTGATGGTTGAATAAATGCAACCAAATGCATTCATTCTTTTCCCGGCATACCCCACATGTTCAATTTGAAATTAGATACTACTTTTCATCTGTTTTATATCATTCTGTTTGACGACAGATATAGAGCTATGAAATTGGAAAAAATTGCTTGCAATTTCTTCAATATGTACTATTGATTCTTACTCGTATCTTCTTCATGAGTTGAAAATGGGCTGTGCATCAGCAAAATCTCATATCTTGAACAGATGATTTCTGTTCAAATTTAAAGTGTATTTCTTGTGATTTCTCCTGGTAAACACGAACCAAAGACTGCAGGATAGGTAGTATATTTGTCAGGGAAATAACTTAAGAGTAGTAGAGTTTTCCTCTTAACTCTTTTTTTGTGTAGGCAGAATGGTTTAGTTTAAATAAGGCAGCACCTGATGGAAATGAGATCTTTCAGGTGCAAGAGCTGAAGAACAAGATGCAAAGTTCTGGGATGCCTTGGCCTGGTGATGAGGGGGAGCAGCGTTGGGAACAAGCATGGATGGCGATAAAGAAGGTAAGAATTCTGAAGAATTACCATGTCTAATATGATGGAAATTCAAAAGGATTAGAGTTTTATGCCATCTTATCTATGTAATGTAAGGAGCTATTAGATTTTTTCACATCTCTTCTTGTATCTGTTGAGATGATGGGGATTCACCAATTTATATCTAGAGTCATATGGAGATATTCCCTACAAAAATCCATCTTTCCTGCATTCATTTTCTTGCATCCATCTCAAGCATCAGGCCAGTTACCAATGGGAATGTCTAAATATTGGTTAATTGATCAAGCAATCAAAACAATAAATTATTGGCTAATTGATCATATTTAAAGATAATTTTTGTATATATATTAGTTCTTGCACTTGTAATATATAAAGCAATTTATCCATATATTATTAAGTGCTAGATACAGAAACTTGAACTGTTACATTTAACAGCTAAATGTTGGTCATGATCACTTTGTGTGGTATGTTCTCCACCCATACCCTTTTCATTGGCTGCAATGAAAGGAATTTCCAACTTAATTTTTTTTTCTTTTGTATTAGCTCTTGATATCTTCTTTCATAATCTCTTGTACAGAATTGCAATCCAGATCTATGCTTTCCTTGTCCTCATGATTGTTGGAATTTTCCTTGCTGCAAAACCTGCCCATGGGATAAAGCTGGTTATTTCTAAGCCTTTCTAAAATGGTTGGACTGATTTTTAAGATCGATCCACAGTAAGTATGTGTAGTAAACCTATTTGAGCATTAAGGATTTTAGTAACAGGCCTAGCTTCTATGCTACATTTGAATTATGTCAGCATGAAAGAGAGTTATGTACAGAATACGAATTACTGTTTTTAGAGGATTTCTCCTGTTACTAGAACGAAACAGGAAGCCCTTTACTCCGCTCTATTTGTCGTATACATATTTTTCTGCTAAGCTATTTTTCTTATGCCTCAAGAAATAGAGGAAACCCTTTACTCTGTACTCTCTCAAGCACTTCATCAAGATGCAATTACCAGGGTTTAACCAAAACAGTTTTGATGCATAACTTGGCCATCACCAAATATAATCTCCCCACATCTAGCAAATTTTGTACAGCTTGGTTGAGTCATTGTTTTGATGGTGATTGCTGCCACCTTTCCCATCGTAGGTCCCTCTGGCCTACCATGTCACTGGACAGTCTGTTCTATCTGTGACAATACTGTCAGATGATGTCAGGAGATATTTTTTTTCTCCACACTAGTTCCCAATAAGAGGAAAAAAAAAAAGGAAAAAAGAAAAGTAAAAGGATCAAAGGTCTCTTTGATACTAAGATGAAAGATGAAATTAAATATTCAATATTTTTGTTTCTTTTGTTATGTTCACTGCCCTGGTGAATGTTCTATGTTCTTGTCTTCCTCTCAAGAAAAAAAAAGAAGGGAAAAAAAGAAATGGAGAAAGAGAGAGCAGCTGATTGTGTTTGCCTATTAAACCTCATTAGGGTGTTGACTAAAATACCCATAATGAAGAGAATATGTACAGATAATGATACAGCAGCTCTACATTGGATGGGCAGGAGGTAACCCAGTTGGGGGCCCAAGCCCAAATTCAAGCAACCAAAGGGAGCTAGCCGAGTGGGTTAACAGGTGTATGGCGGTTATTTTGTAACAAGGCATAAATGCCATGTTTTTTTATTTTATTTTGGGATTTAGAATAGGGTTTTGTCTATGTAATAAGGCCAAAAGCCAGTTGTAAAAGTGTCATTTAAGGGCTAGTTGACCGCAATGTTAATTTTTCCTTTTATGGACATAAAAATCCACATGTGGGGCCCCCTCCCACATGGGTGGTCGACAGACCCTATTACGGGTTAGTAATTTCTAGGTTTTAAATAGTTTAAGTTTTTAGAAAGTTCACTTTAGCTTGTGTCTCAAGTTTCAAGTATTAAGAAGTTTCTATTTCTCGAATTTTTCTTAGTTCTTAGGTTTGTAAGCCTATAAAAGGCACCCCCTTCCTCCCCAACAAATTTATTGACGAAAATAAGAAATTTTCTTTTATAAATTTTTTGTTGTTCTGAGCTTGGTTTCCCCCATCTTTTCCCTCTTTCTCTAGGGTTAGCCGTGGGCTACCCTTCCCTCTTCCCCTCTTCTACTTCTTCTTCTCTGCTACTCCCTTTATCAATCCCCTCTCCTCCATCATCCCCTCATCCCTTAAACCCATACTGTCTCCCTATTATTTCATATTTTCCCACCTTATCAGAATAAATCTAAACTGCTGGAATTCATAAAGGAAGAACATCACACATAATAGCATACGAGTGAAGCTTTTGGAGTTCTTACAAGCCAAGTCTCATGCACCAGATCAGGGCATATAGATTTCCATTAAAATCAGGTTATGTCCTGCCTTTAATCATTATTTAACTTGTGAAACTCCAATTAAATCCCTTTATTAGAGTACTGTTATTTGAAGAGTTATTAGTAGGACATTGTGCTGAAATTTTCCAGGTCTATATAGCTTGAAAATCGTCCCCTTCTGTACCCCTTCTTTTCTTCTTTTTTCTTTGGGGTTTTGTTCCCCTAAGGGTTCCCTACTCATCTAGAATCCCCTCCTTTTCTGTCCACTTTATTCTTCAATTAATCTCTACTGGTTTAGGGTTTTCTGCGTAAGAACTGATTGGACTGATGTTTATATAATTTCGTAAATCAAAAGTTGTCCAAAATTCATGAAATTTGAAACATAGGACCCTTATGTACATTAGAATCCATCTGGAAAGTTTTGTAAAATTTTGAAGCATGATCAAGGGTATTTTGGTAATTTCGGGATTCTTCCAAAAAAATCCAAGATTGTCCTTATGGGTTTCTTTTCCCTTTTTTCTTATCTAAACTCTTCTAATTCCCTCTCCTTGATTATCTTCTTTAATTCTTAATTTTTCCTACAATTTTGGCTACTTGGTGTGTTTAAAGCATTGTAGGGAAATTTGATTCACGGTGGGAAGGTCACTTATTGAGAAACTCGTTTGGGAAGCTAATCATGCCGCTTTCCCAAGGAGTAGGAAGTGTGATTCCCACATTTGGGAAGCATGGTAAAGTAAGTGAAAGCTATTTAGGGAAACGAGTGAAAACCTTTAGAGAAAGGAGTAGAAATTTCTAGAAAATCAATTTGGAGGCGATCCAAGAAATAATTATTTAATGTAAATCCTATGTTAGCATTGAACAAAATATTATCTCTAAGATTTTGTAATGATTTTATAAGAAAAAAATATCTAGTATTGAATTTATTGTTTATATAATTTTATTCCAATGCATTAAAAATATTCAAATCCGATGGTTTTTATACAAGGATTTTTATAGTCTGACTATTTTTTTTTTTGGATAAGTATAGTCCGACTCTAAGAAGTTAGTTTTCTACAAAAATCTTATGTATGGTAAAATTTAAGATATGGCTGGCCATACTAATAACAAGCGGTTTTCATATTGATTTATATGTCATGATTCTTTGTTACTTACATAGTATAGCTTGTAGGTTTTGTAGTACTTCATTAAGTTTATTCACTTTACTGTATCGTTGTTGAACTTATTGATTCTAATTTATTGTTAGTTACTTTTTTATCGTTTTTCGCTTCTTAAGGATTTATTGAGTCTTGTTCCCGGCTTCTCGCCTAGTAACAGATGATGTTCAGATAAAGAAAGAAAGAAATTGTAAAACTCAAGTTAGATAAGAGCATCTTTAGCCACAACAACTCACAGACCCCATGTGCCATAGCTTTATATTCAGCCTCAACACTGGAACGAGCAACTACGTATTGTTTTTTGCTCCTCCAAGTAACTAGATTACCTCCCACAAATGAGCAATATCCAAAAGTAGATCATCGGTTAGAGTCAAAGATGGACCCGACCCAATCAACATCTGTAAAGGCTTCAAATTGTATAAGCCTCAACTCCATGACTAGGGCCTCCCTTAAGATACCGAAGTATCCGATAGATAGCATCCATATGAGTAGTGGTAGGGGCATGCATAAACTGGCTGGTAACACTGATGACAAAGGCTATATCTGGGCGTGTTAAGGAGAGATAAAGCAAACGACCCACTAGTCGTTTGCACACAATGATTTTAGCCCTTCTTTTATTTTCTTTATGTTTTAGTTTATTGTTTTCTCTCTCTTACATTTAATTATGTCTCTTGTAATGGGGTACAAAATTTTTAAGGTATTTCTGTCATTGAGAGATAGTTAGAAGTGTTTTGCTATTTTGTTTTAGGATAGGGTTTTTTTTTGCAATATTAAGAAGTTGGGGTTTCTATTTTGTAAACAACCCTAGCCATGGGACTCTATAAGAGCCCATGACTAGGCCTTAAAGGGGGCTGCAAATTTGGAATAAAAAACCCCCTTTTGGTCGACATGTTTCCTTCCCTCTTTTTTTGTTGTTGCAAGAAAAAGAAACTCAAAACCCTAGAATGGGTCTAGGCTCTTCCCTAGTTTAATGCTAATGGTGGAGGTCACTCCCTTCCCCTTGGGTTAAATGTTTCTTTCTCCTTTCTTTCTCTAATATATACTTTACTGTTTTTTTTTTATTGTGCTGAATGCTATTCAACCTCTAAGAACTCCAACAATACTTCATCTTCTTCGAAGTTTTTGAGCCAACAAGCATCCTCGGAGTTGTAGAAGAGTGATATGATCAACTTGGAGGGTTATTCATCGAAGTTAATGGTTGTTTGAAGATTTGGTTTAAAGTTTTTATGCTGGCTAGACTGATAAAAGCATGAATA
>JAOXJP010000008.1:2070853-2089733 GCA_025762735.1 Platanus orientalis | reverse complement strand
GAAAGTATTTAAGATGACCCAGATCTTTAATTTCAAATTCCTGAGCTAATTGATCTTTTAACCTTGTGATCTCACCATCTGCATTCCCAGTCACAACTATATCATCCACATATACAATCAAAGTTGTTACATTTGTTCCTTGATGCTTCACAAACAGAGTATGGTCTGCTTGACATTGTCTGTAACCAATTTTCACTATTGCTGTCCTGAACGCTCAAACCAAGGTCGAGGTGATTGCTTCAGCCCATATAGTGCTTTTTTCAGTTTACATACTTTGCCTTTATTATGGAGGAGCTGAAATCCTGGTGGAGGTGTCATATAAACTTCTTCTAAATCACCATGCAAAAAAACATTCTTAGCATCAAACTGTCTGAGTGACCACCTATAATTAGTTGCTAAGGAGATTAAAACCCGTATTGAGTTCATTTTTGCCACTGGAGCAAATGTTTCTTGGTAGTCTAGTCCAAATGTCTGTGCATATCCCTTAGCAACCAGTCGTGCCTTATATTGTTCAACAGAACCATCAACTTTGTGCTTGACTGCAAAGACCCACCTACATCCAACAGTTGTCTTTTCAGGAGGTAAATCTGTTAGTTCCCATGTTTGATTTTTTTTCTAAGGCTTTCATTTCTTCCTCCAATGCAACTCTCCACTTTGATTGTGATTACGCTTCTTGCACACTGAGGTATAGACACAAAATCCAAAAAAGAAGAGAAACTACGAAATGAATGAAATAAAGAATGATATGAAACAAAATTTGACATTGGATGGTGAGTGCATGATATGACTCCTTCCTATGTGTAATAGGGACATCTAACTCGGTAGATTGAGATGATGAAATATTACCTTGCTCATTACTTGGATCCAAAGGAGGCTCTTGGATTGGGTCTTAAGAAGTTTGTCATTCATCTCAAGTTTTCTTTCTCCTGACATACACCTTCAATTCAGGTTCCCCCTTTCTATTGACTTCATCAAAGTAAGATGGAGAGATGGGAACTGGAAGTGGAACTGGACAGACCAAACCATCACTATTATTGTGCTCACCCTGAAGAGCAATCTGGGGAGACAAGAAAAAAGGTATGGACTCAAAAAATGTAACATCCTGTGGCACAATCTCCTCCTAGAAGGGGGGTGATAATACTTGTAGCCTTTCTGATTTGCTGCATAACCCAACAACACACATTTAAGAGCCTTAGGATCAAGCTTTGTGCAATCAGATTTAGGAATATTGACAAAACAAATACAACCAAATGTCTTGGGAGGCAAGAAAAACTAGGATAATGAAGGAGAAATAAATTCAAGTGGGATATGATAGGAGAGGACTCGAATTGGTAGTCTATTCATAAGATATGTTGCAGTTTGAACAACATCGGACCAAAAAGTTTTTGGTACATGCATGGTGAACATAATAGCACGAGCAATTTCAAGAAGGGTCCTATTCTTCCTTTTTGCCACTCAATTTTGTTCCGGAGCGCCTGGACATATGGTCTAATGAACAATACCAAACTCATCAAGATAAGAGGTCATGTTCCCTGAGATATATTCTCCCCCATTGTCGGATCTAAGTATACGTATTTTTGCATCAAATTGTGTCATAATCATAGTATAAAAAGACTTAAAAGCAACATAAACATCACTTTCTATGTTTTAACAAATATACCCATGTAGCTCGAGAGAAATCATCAACAAATGTAATAAAATTTCTAAATCCAAATAAGGACATAATAGGAGAAGGTCCCCAAATATTTGAGCGAATAAGAGAAAAAGAAGAATCACTTCTTTTATTACTTATTGGGTAAACAAGTCGACAATGTTTAGACAACTGACACAGTTCACAATTAAAAACTGAACTAAAAGAACAATGAGGAAAAATTTGATGCAACAATGAAAAAGATGGGTGTCCCAATTTGCGATGCCTTAACAACTTATCTGAAGAGAGCGGGTTCCCCTTTATTACTAAATATATAACTGGAGTACTAGAATCCAAGATATAAAGTTCATCCCTCTCATGCCCTAAGCCAATCGTCTTCTTCGTCTCCAAGTCCTGAAACAAACAATATGAAGGAAAGAAAGTGACAGAACAATTTAGATGATGAGTCAAATGACTGATAGACAAGAGATTTAAAGTAAAATTGGGAACATGCAATACAGAGGACAAAGATAGCTCTGATATGGCATGAATATCACCATGACCAACCATTGAAAAATATGAGACATCAGCAATACGTACTTTATCCCTACCAATCATATAATGAGATGTTCCTGAATCGATAATCCAGGAAGCCTGAGAGGATGAAATATAAGCAGATAGACCTAACCCAGGTATACCAATGTGTGTAAAAGAGGAGGTGGGAGCTACAGAAGAAGTATCAAGCTGAACAACAAAACGACGAAAAGCTTCAATATTTGATTGTGATAATCTCCCACTATCATTTGAATTAGCAGATGCTGCAGGAACAATATCTGAGGATGTGGAAGTCACAGTATAAGCACTAAGTCTTCCACCAGAGCGACCAACACCTTTGCCTCTTCTAAAACCACCATGGAAAAAAATACGGGTTGTATCCTAAGGTGAACGACCATAAAGATCCCAACAATTCTCCTTAGTATGGTGAGTGCGATCACAGTGTTCACAGATAAGTTTATCCTAATCATCAAAGGGACTGCTACCAAAACAACCCCCACGTCCACGAGAACCACTACCACCCTGTCCACCTCACTAAAAAGAAGATGAGGCAAGTGTTGACTTTTTAATCACTGGAGAAATATTCATTACACCCCGTCTTCTTTTCTCACAATGAATATATGAGTATACCTCCTGCAATAGTGGTAAAGGATCATGGCCAAGAAGATTAACCCAAACTTGCTCATATTCCTAATTTAGGCCAGCTAAAAATTCAAAGGTTTGAATTTCTTCAACATGCTTCTTGTATGCAGTAGAATCCTTTACACAGGAAGGACGGTAAGTAGTATAATGCTCCAACTCTCACACATTTCCCAAAGAGAGGAATAATAAATAGATAAATGGAGATCACTTTGTTCAAACTTAGAAATTTGTTGTCTCAAATCATAAACTTTTGCAGTATGCCCAACTTCTGAATAGGTTTGTGATAATAAACTCCAAATCTTATGAGCGGTGTCAAGAAACAAGTAATGCCCACTTATCTCAGGGCATTTTTTGTCTTCCACTTTCTATATTTGAGATCTCCCGGAGTAGGGACATCGATTTCACCAGTCAAGTACTCTTCTTTGTCCTTTCCTTGAATAAAAATAAAAACAACCTTAGACCATGCTAAGTAATTACTACCATCAAATTTCACTGTTGTGATCTGAGTGTGAGATAAATCAGAGACACTCATGACCATGTTACCATCCAGCACCCCAGATCCATTGGAGGTATCACTAGTTGTGGAGTTATCACTTACCTTAGACATGTTGACAATCAGTAACAGAAAAGAAAAAAAATTGTCTACACAGGACTAAGTATCACCAACACGTAAACATACCAATTTTCATAACATCACATAGAGGAAACAAACTGCAACCCCAATTATCACCCATAAATTACCATTCAACCTTCGTTAATAAGGTATAGAGTCACACAGATGTTTAATTCCCATCTGAAGAGCAAGGGAACCAAGAAACAGCAAGCCAAAAAATGTACCCAAATTTTCGGCTAACAAGGTAACGTCAGGTATGCTCCATGAGACCTGAGAGAGTTCTCTCAAATCAAAACTAAATTCAATGGGACTTGTTCCTGTATGTTCCCAACACAAAAACAACTAGGCATGTGTGATCGGTCGAATCCAAAAATATCAAAAAACAAACTACAAGAGGAAGACACAATTTCGGATGTCTACTAGGAAGTTCCACGAGATTTGATAGATCTCTCTCAAATTGAAACCAAATGCAATGGGGTTTGTTCCTATGTGTTCTCCACTAAAACGACCCATTATTTGTGATTAATCGAATCCAAACTCCTTGCAGCCTATCGAATCGAAGAAAATACCAAAAATTGGGGTTTTTGATATTTTGGACAAATACCTTCGAAAAACACTCTTGCAGTGATAAAAATATTTTGCAAAAATGATCACAATTCATTATAAATCACCACGATCAGAACAATGTGCTTCGGGATCTCTGACACTTCTAACACCTGTACGGATCTACTGACATCATCCGTACGGACGCTAACTTCAGTCTCGGTTTTTGAACTCCAATATGTATTTCGATTTCCTCTTGGCTTTGATACCAAGTTGAATTTATTTAATGAGATAGAAAAGAGAGAGAAGAAGAAGAAGAAGAAGAAGAGAACACAACCGTATGAGGGAATTGTGTGTGTTGGGTTCTCTACACAACCATTCTTATTTATATGAAATACATGATCTATAATCTATGGTGTAGTATCTTTCATGTGTACAACCATTATACCCTCAATGTATGTATAGTACTTAATATACTAACACTGTAGTCTGCCAAAACATGTGAGAAGCTTCGAGAACCCTCAAGCTAATGTGAATGCTGAGGAGACCGAGTTAGATCTTCATCTTGTTTCCAGTTTAGCTTTTGAAGTAATTCCTTTTAACTTTCTTGATTAAATCCTAGAATTCCATATGGTGATCATGGGAGAAATTTATGGATATGATTTGTATTTTTTGTGAAAATTAATTGAAATTAATGTTTTTGTAACAATGCAAACAAGGACTTTCATCCATAAGGTACAACCCCTAATCTTCATGGCTTTTACCAATCGTCTTCCCTGGAAAACACAATACAAAAGAAAAGAAAATGATGCTACAATTTAAAGCTGGGGTTATATCGCTAATGAATACAAGGTTCAACTTAAAGTTAGGAACATGAAACACAGAGGAAAAAGACCAGGAAGATGTAAGAGGAATGCATCCGGTATCAAATATAGAAGATAAAGAGCCACCTACAATTCATACCTTATCTTTGCCAGAACAAATATGATAGGATGAAAAAAGACTAGATATACCAGCTATATGATGAGATGCCTATCAATCAATTATCCGTTGAAGTATGTTAATTTGTGTATCTCCTAACACCTTAAGGTTTTGGGAGAGTTGGTTAATTTACTATCAACATGGTATCAGAGCAAGTTTGGTTGTAAGTTCGAATCCCAGTGGAAGTATTTTCCTGGATGTAGTGTTGTGTGCGTATGTACGCATTGTGTGGACCTGTGCCTAGCTCCCCAAGTGTGTTCCCAAGAGAGAATAGTGTTCCTCCTGAGGGGGGGTGTTGAAGTATGTTAATTTGTGTATCTCCTAACACCTTAAGGTTTTGGGAGAGTTGGTTAATTTACTGTCAACATAATCCAGGGATGACTGGATAAGGAAATATGAGTAGGGACTAAAGTACTAGAACAAGTTGAGGGAATTCCATCATGCTGAAACTATGCCAAAAGTCTTTGTGGAGATGCTATTTCTTCCCAAGAGAAGCCTTGATAGTTGATGACAGACAAGTCTGCTATAGGCACAATAGCAATATCACATTAAACAACTGAACAAGGAGGATCTACCACTTCAAGATACACTAATGAGGACAAGCAAGACCGAAGAAAGAACACTTCCCAACTTGCCACACACATAAAGGAAACAAAACACCACTTCTGAATGAAGTCCTAGTAATTTAAAGAGGCACAACAGCCAACCAATCAACACTACAAAGGAAGAAAACACACTAGCTACTTCTGCAAACAGCCTTGGATAAGATTGCAATGATCATACACTAGGCCACAACTTGGGGTACACCTTAATCCCCTACTTTCAATAGATTCAAATACCACTGTTACTAAGAGCATTCCAACTCAAGGTATTACCACTTCAATTTCCCTCAAAATGCACAAATACCACACTGGATCACACAGCCAACATCAAACACAGCAGATACAACTAGCTTCACTGCCCAATGGTCAAATCCACCACTGCTGGTTGAGTTATACAACCCCTACACGAGCTCAACAAATCAAAACAACGATTGTGGAGGTTGTACAACCCAATACAGGTTACTACCACTGTTGTTGGGGTTATACAACTCCTAATATGACCCTGTCTGCGATAGTTTTAGAAGGGAACAGAGTACGGAATAGCACAAGGCCCACACAGTAGCATACAGTCCCAAACACATGGCCAAGAATTCTACACACATCTAAACACTTAGTAAGAGGCACAAAAACAAGCTGTCCAGTATGTAACATCACAGGCAGGAGCTCCATAGATCAAAAACAGCAAGTATACTCACACATTGGCTGCACAGCCTTTGCAAAGCATCGAACCACAAAAACAACCACCCAGATCTCAAAATACATGAGAGATAGAATGTGGAAGTCAATTTTTGAAAGCTTAGGTCCAGTATTGGGGCCATGCGGTAAACATAGGAGAGGAAAAATACCACCGTTACCTTAAAACTCAACCAAATCTTCTGAAATTTGTTCCAATCAAATACATATAATGAGAGACAATAGGTCCATGTAATTTCGTTCCCAAAAAACTCCACACGAGAGAAACAAACAAATTTCTTGGATCTGAGAAATTTGTTGAAAAAGCTTTAAAAATACAGAAAATACTAAAGAGACTTCAAATCATGTTCAAACAACCACCGTAAATCACAAAATATTATGTTCTACTAGAAACACAAGAACTTCGTCATGGACCTAGCTGGTCCGTATGGATGATGACATCAACCATAGTTCCATACGGTATGATGATGTCCACATGAAAATGCAGTAGCTGTAGGGTTGGGATCTATGACAGAGCTGCAATACCAAGGGGAATTTCAGCAAGATGTCCTAGGGTTTAACAAGAAGAAGAAGAAGTATTCTTGGGGTAGAATATATATGGAGAGTGATTCCTTTACTCTCACATACTTCCTTTCTATATATTTGGTATTACACATTACAAGAATGCATCAAATGGTATACATATCTACAAATATGCTTTGTAGGTGGCTGATGCCGAAGGATTTACTGGACTTTGTATGCCAATGGAATAGTTTGGGCTTGGATGTTCGTGGGAGATTGTTTTGGAACTTTTTGATTCATGGAACTCTTTGAGGCATATGGAAGGAACGAAATTGTCGAATATTTTTGTAGCATGGTTATTGATTCAATTATTAGAGAAGTGGGAAGCTGGCTTTTTGTTACCAAAGAGTTCAAAGGAGTGCCACTAACAATATTTATGAAAGATTGGGTTGCTATTACCTCCATTAATATTCCCATGGTAAAAAGAATGCCTATTCAATGGTGCCCGTGTAGTGGAGCTCTGAAGCTCAACTTTGATGGGTCCTCAAAGGGTAATCCAGGTTCAGCTAGATTTGGATGTGTGGTAAGGGATTGTTATCGCAAGATAGTACGGGTTATTGGTGGTTTCTCTTAGCATTTGTGATTCCACAAAGGCAAAGGTAGTTTTGCTCTTCTCATGGGGCTGTGTGAGCTTAAATCCATGGGGGTTAAGGGGTGTACTGTTGAGGGGGATTTGGTGGTGGTCATTGCTTGGGGAAAAGGAAAAGGGGATGATTCATGGAAGCTTGCCCAATATGTGTATGAGATTAGGGATTTGGTATCCTCTTTGGAATCTTCCTTTGTCCATGTTCCTAGGGAACAAAATGTTTTGGTCGATAAGCTTGCTAATTGGAGCATGGGGTTGTCTTCGGTCTTTATTGGTATGTCATTCCGGATGATTGTGTGTAGTAGTGCTTCTATTGTTTTTGTAATTTTAGCATGTAATCTTTTATTTTTTCTAATAAAATCAGCTGTCATTTATCTAAAAAAAATGTGTGAGATGTTAAGGATACGTGGCTTCTTGAGAGAGTTGGGATTCAACTTCCAAGGTCCTATGCAGTTATATTGTGACTATAAAGCCACCGTAATATTGCTCATGACCCTGTTTAGCACATCGAGGTTGGTAGACACCTCATCAAAGAAAAGTTACAAACTTGGCAGATATGTATTCCCTTTGTGAAGACTGAAGATCAGTTGACTGATGTATTCACAAAAGTCCTATGTAATCATTTTTTTAATAGGATCATTGGCAAGCTTGGTATGCACAATGTTTACATACCAGCTTGAGGGGGAGTGTTGATGTACATGAGAATATCTACGAGTCCACTTATGTAAGGGTACATATGCTTTTGATGTAAAGGGATATACTTGTAAATATCCCCATATAGTGTATTCTTTCATTTTGAATATATGACAATACATATGAGGGAACTCTCTACACTCTCCATACAATTTTCCCCAAGTACTTGCTCTCTTCTCTCTTTCTTTTTTTCCTCTACTTGAGAGCCTAATACATCAAGGGCCAAATCACCTAGAATTCCTTTGGTTCCTTGAGGCCCTTAGAGACTGTTATGGTTTATGTCTCTCTATAACCAAGGAGGTGTCTAATATGCCATTAGTAGGAAGTTATAGTCTTACCTCTCCTTAAAACGTGCTATTATGTTAAAAAAATTATCTAATTACTTGAAGGTTAATTCAGATCCATTTTGCTTTGGATTAATAGATGAAGTTACTAATTTACACTGGTTGAGTTTGATTCTATTTAGTTTGAGGCCTAGCATCTGCCACACGATGAAAAGTGGATTCTATTCATACATTTATATCTTGGTTTTATTTGGTAGTTTATATCCAAGGAATGAAGAACTGTTTGTTCAGTGCATTGTTCTTGATATACTAACCATATTCTGTTTTGTTACAGATTTAACATTGCATCGGATTTAACAGAATGGGCCAAAGATGCTGGGGAATCGGGCCTTGTAGGGATTTTTGTGTGGATGAGGTTTATGGCTACAAGGCAGCTTGTATGGAATAAGAACTACAATGTGAAGCCACGGTACGTCTCCTATGAAAAATTCATTCAAGCAACGTATATATCAGATTTTTTTTTCTGTTTCTTTCTCTTTTCTTCTTACAAATTATAGGGTCAAATCTCTTGCTCAAGCAGCTAACACACTGAACTGCCAATGGACTCTAGTGTTGTACTGGCAAAGTGGTTGCCAATTCTCCAGCACAAATTACTAGGCAGAATAACAATTTTGGGCTTCTTGCCATCTCTTTGTTTGTAAAGGAGTTATTAGCTCTGCAAAGCTATGTCTTGTTACCTTTTAAGTTCTGAAGAAACTTTCATCCTCCCATTCTTGCAGTGAGATCAGTAGAGCTCAGGATAGGCTTACAGACTTGCTTCAGAATATATACAAAACTCACCCTCAGTACCGGGAAATTTTGCGGATGATCTTGTCCACTGTTGGTCGTGGAGGTGAAGGGGATGTGGGACAGCGCATCCGGGATGAAATCTTAGTCATCCAGGTAGGTAATGGACCTATCTATAGGATATTTTCTTTCCCTCCTTTTTAGTCCTTCCTGTTTTACTGTCCAACTTTTGCTCATATGGAAATGTGCATTTGAGTGTGGAGAGTTACTGGTTATCTGCAGAGAAATAATGATTGTGGTGGAATGATGGAGGAATGGCATCAGAAACTACATAATAACACCAGTCCTGATGATGTTGTAATCTGCCAGGTATTTGATGTGCAAATTCCTGATGTGCTTTCATCAGTTTTGTTGCTAAAATTTGTCTCATAAATTATTTGCTTGCAGGCGCTTATAGATTATATCAAAAGTGACTTGGATATCAATGCTTACTGGAAAACTCTGAATTCAAATGGGATAACAAAAGAACGTCTTCTAAGTTATGATCGGGGCATACATTCTGAGCCGAATTTCAGGCGAGACCAGAAGGATGGTCTCTTGCGTGATCTGGGACATTACCTGAGAACTTTGAAGGTTGGGTTTGTTGATAGTGAATTAGCCAACTCTCCCAAAACCTGAAGGTGTTAGGAGATACTCAATTAATATAATTCAACACCCCCTTCAGGAGGAACACTGTTCTCTCCTGGGAACACACTTGGGGAGCTAGGCACAAGTCCACACAATGCGTAGACACGTGCACAACACTACATTTGGGAAAATACTTCCACCGGGATTCGATCTCGCGACCAAACCTGCTCTGATTCCATGTTGATAGTGAATTAACCAACTCTCCAAAACCTTAAGGTGTTAGGAGATACCCAATTAATATACTTCAACAGGGTTTAGATCCTTTGTAGTTGAAGCTTCAGTCTTAATTGTTACAATTTTCAAAAAAAAATCTGTATGACATGAAGGCTGCATGCTGGTCTTGCATCAAACATCAGGAAGTCTTTAGGTACCTTGATGGATTTTGCATGGTGGTTTTAAGTATGCACAAGTTTATGCATTTTCTTCCTTAGAGAAGATAGAAGAGCTTCATTGAGTGCATGATACAATATCGTCATTGAATTTAAATTTAATATTTTATTTTCAACTTCTAGAATCACATGCATGCATGACAAGCCACAAAAAAAATTGTGCATTTATTCCAAACTTATACTGGAGAAGAAATCAAACTGTTACTTCCAACATCATGTGGACTTTATTTATTCATAGTTTTTTCACCCCATTCCCTGTCTTATGGAGTATTGTCTCATAATGCTAACTACAGTGGTGATTATCATTCAGGCAGTTCATTCAGGTGCTGATCTTGAGTCTGCCATTGCAAATTGCATGGGCTACAAAGCTGAGGTAATGTCAGTAATTTGCTGAAACCCCTCAAAAAACAATGTTATGTTCGTAGTATTTGATGCAACTTTCTATTTTTTTTCCAGGGTCAAGGCTTCATGGTTGGTGTGCAGATAAACCCTGTTCCAGGCTTGCCATCTGGATTTCCGGTAACATTTTCTCACGTTACTCATAAAATCTATCATCTTAGTCACTCGTGTACCAATTGAACAGCCAGATCCATCAATGGACATTATACATTCTTTGAACAGGAACTGGTACAATTTGTTTTACATCATGTCGAAGATAAGAATGTAGAACCTCTTCTTGAGGTATGTATCATGGTAACTGGTATTTTTTTTTCTTGTTATATTTGTGCTGTTCCCTAACAAATTTTCTGTATTTAATTCTTTAATGCAGGGTTTGCTGGAGGCTCGTGAGGAACTCCGACCTTTGCTTCTTAAGTCCCAGGATCGTTTAAAGGATCTTTTATTTTTGGATATTGCCCTTGATTCTATGGTTAGGACAGCCATTGAGAGGGGATATGAGGAGCTGAATGATGCTGGACCCGAGGTATGTCCCGCTTAAGACATGTGTATTTGTATTTTCCATGTTTAATACCTTATCATTCTCCAATAGATGTTTCACTTCTATGTTTGGTTTCAGGTTTAGTTTTGTATTCTGATATATATTAGTTAATCAATCTGAATGTTTTTCTTGCAGAAAATTATGTACTTCATCACTCTAGTTCTTGCAAACCTTGCTCTTTCATCAGATAATAATGAGGATCTAATCTACTGCTTAAAGGTAATAATCGATCAATGAAGCTATCTTAATAGTGCACTCACTCTTTGGGACCTTGTTTGAAAAGACGAGCCTATTATTTTTAATGATAATTGTTAAGATTGTACCTTACACAATTATGTTAGAAATAAGGAACAGTTGAACAGTTGAGAAATGAGATAAAGTCACATTAATTTGATGCATTGTAAGAAAAAATGAGGAATGACTGTTCAGAGTGACTGAAATTACCTGTGAACAGAGGGACCTCAATCGGTGCTACTAAGCCTTCAACTATATTCAACTATGAATGGGGAGAGACAGAAAATCCCATTACATGGTTTCTTCCATTAATAGTACATAAAATTCAAAAACCAACAATGTTCTTATAAGTTAAAACTATAACTATATTATAAGAAAGAATTAAAGAGTTGAGTGCAGCCCGATGCTAGGCCCGAGATAAAAGCCTGAACATTTGCTAGGGCTGGGCTCAGGCTTACCTCAGCCTAGCCCGAGGCCCAAACTTATATATATATATATATAAAGAAAAACTGGATATGTATTAGATGGACATCTAAATCCCTTATTTATTGTATCATAGCTCTCTATTTACTAACTATTACATAAAACAAAGGAAAGAGCTTAAATTAGCAATTTTGGGCCTCCACCTCCATGGGAAATTGGGAATGCAATCATGCAAAGACAAAACTAAAGCTAAGCTTGAACCCAATAAGATAACTAGGGCGGGGCTTGGGCCTAAAGTTACCAAAAAATTTTGGACCTGGGACCAGCCCAAGCCCGCATTTACTATTGCGGGCTGAGCCCCAGGCCTACCATGGCCCGGCCCACGCCCACCCCTAATCTCAACCATCCATCAGATGCATCTTAATGAGTGAGTAAAGTCCTAATTACCTCTAGTCCCATCGGTGAGCACGATCTGTTGGCCATATTTTGAGGCAAAATGATTGAATTTTAAAAAATTTGTAGAAATAGCCATTGTAGGCCTTGAAAGACCTTCCCAATGAACTATTGATCACCTAAACTGATAATTATGCACAGAATTGTAGCCATCAGAAGTGACTGCCTCATCCGAGCGTTGATGCTTATAGATGTATCCAAGTTGCGTTCATCATATACTATTTTTTTCAACCTTCATGCTTGTAGGATTCCATCTTACATCAAATAGATGCTGTTGGCTTATTGCATGTGGGCAAAGAAATTTCCCACATATTAATAAATCCTCGTAGAGGATAGGAATTCATGCTAAGATTCTTGCAAAATTTCATAGCTAGGGATGTATCCATGGTTGACTAAATGTTTAATACCCTTATTGGTAATGCTGATTCTGGGAACATGTCTAACTCACAACCAAGAGTGTACCCTTGTCTCACCCCACAGTATTCTACCCTTAATAATATCCCACAAGTGTCTAGCAAGTTGATTCTGGAATAATCATTCACCGCCACAGAAATACCCCATTTTCATTCACTTGGTTGGATTCATTGGATAAACAGAATAAATGTGCATAACCATAGGGCCTTCTGAGTGGGAGATGTAATTGATTACCAACAACTCATATAACTTATTACAATCGTCATTTTCAAGTTAACTTTGTTTAAATCTGGTCCTACTTTATTGTGATCTAAGCTTATCACGCCGACTAGACTTCTTGTTCAAACTTTTCTTTTCACTCTCCTTTTTCCTTCTTTGATTTGTTTATAGTTTTTACTCTTTTTTTATTTATTTATATAAATAACTGTATGAATGTATAACAAGAAAATAAATTATTGTGTTTATGATATAGGGGACCAGAATTCTTGATGTAGGATATTAGGGAAAACAATATTCCTACACTAATAAATTAAGATTCAAGCCTAAAAATTGATTCCTAAGCAATAAAGATAAGTTCTTGAACTTTAAAGAAAGCTGGAAAATTCAAGAAACTTAAATCTTTAAAGAAAGTGGTCAAATATTAAGCAATTAACAAAAGAATGATTAAAGGGATGCAAAGAAGAAAGAAATTAAATAAAGACTGAAGAAATTGGAAAAGGATAAAAAAATCCCCAAATTTGGGTTTTCGGTCCAAGAAAGGGGGATTTTCAAGAAATGTATATTCTAGGGTTAGAAATTGGGGAACTTATGTAGATGGATGCATTAGGTTGTGGGAAGGGTAAATCTACAAGGAATTGAATTTCTATGAAGAAAGGAAAAAGTAATTAGAAAAAATATACTTACTGGAAATTTTCCAGAATTCAGGAATTTAGCAAAAAGAAAGTAAAGAACAAGGGAAAAAACATGGAGAGATTGAAGGGTGAAGTGTAAGAACAAATAAAGATATAAGAGAAGGTAGAAGGAGTTTTAAAGAGAGAAGAGAAACATTCTTTGCAGAAATCTTTAAAGAAGAAAGAAGAAGGTGATAAGAATAGATACTAAGGTTAGAGAAGATGAGTAAAGAAGAGAAGGGGAACTCACCTTAACTGTGAGAGAAGAAAGAGGTAACTAGGCCAACTGTTTGGCTCCAAGGACAAATCCCATATTTTTATTTCATCAATTGATCATACAAGGAGGTCTAAAGAGGCTTTTATAAGCCTTTAATAAAAAGATTAAAATACCCTTATAGAAACCGCACTAAAAAAGTATAGGAAAACTGGAAATTTAAAATATATATGTATATGTACTAAATTCATCTAATTTAGTTCTAACCCCTTCCCATGGCTCATATGGCCTTGTTACATTCAATTCACTAAGAAAAACCCACCCAAAATATAAAATAAAATAAAAATAAAGCACAAAACTGTGGACAACAACTAGGCTTCTTCATTGATCCCTTAAAACTTCATCTTTGGCTTCCATAAAGGCTGGTGCTTCTCAAGCCATTGAACAGCTACCACATCAATTCTCCTAAACAAGAAAAAGTATTGTCTACATGATTATCTTGTATCTATGCCAAGCTGAATTGTTTATGGAGAATGTGAATTTTTGGAGTTGTGGTTTGTTTGTTGGGAACTAAGATGCAGTGTTCCCATTTTTGGCTTTAAATTTAATACTGTTGTTGTTTTTGAAGGGATGGAATCATGCCCTAAACATGTCCAGGAGTAGAGATGAGCACTGGGCATTATATGCCAAATCAGTCCTTGACAGGACCCGACTTGCTCTCGCTAGCAAGGCAGAGCATTACCAGCAAGTTTTGCAACCGTCTGCAGAGTACCTTGGATCACTGCTTGGAGTTGACCAATGGGCTGTATGTTGTTAATTTTGAGAGGATGAACATATGCTTTTGTAGTAAGTACCTCAAATCTATATCCTGAATTCTGCACTTACAAGCAACTCATGCAGGTAAACATATTTACGGAAGAAATCATTCGTGCTGGATCAGCTGCTTCCTTGTCATCACTTCTTAATCGACTTGACCCTGTTCTTCGGAAGACAGCTAATCTGGGCAGGTTGGTTGATACATTTTTGCTTACATAAGCATTTGATCCAATTTAAAGCCCTAGATGTTAGAAAAGCTAATTCAAGAAGTTCAAGAATGAAATAGATTCTAATACAAATATCCGGTCCTCTGTCCTTAATCAAATTTAATAGCAGGATTTGTTGTTTACATTTTACATAGATATGTCACACCACTAATGCAATCTTGGGTACCTGGAACAGTTGGCAGGTTATCAGCCCAGTTGAAGCTGTTGGATATGTTGTGGTTGTAGATGAACTGCTTTCTGTCCAGAATAAATCTTATGGACAACCAACAATTCTAGTAGCAAAAAGCGTAAAGGGAGAAGAAGAAATTCCCGATGGTACAGTTGCTGTGCTGACACCTGACATGCCTGATGTCCTATCTCATGTTTCTGTGCGAGCAAGAAATTGCAAGGTAATCAGAGAACTGAATGTGCACTGGTCCATGGAAGTATGCTCACTATTTTCATGAAATTAGATGTATAATCAGAGAACTGAATGTGTCTGTTTGGCATGTTCCTAGAGAGAAAAACGTCCTAGCAGATAAACTAGCAAAATGGGGGGGAGGAGTGTTGGAGTGTTTCAAAGGCCATTTGTATGCCAATCTGTTTAGGGCTGTAGTTGAGTGTTTGTTTTGTTGTTGTATCATATGTAGTTTGTTTTTTTGAATAAAATTTGATCGTGATTCATTGAAAAAAAAAGAAATTGTAAGGTAATCGGTTGGTCACTTTAACAGTTAAGAAAATTTCTTTGCTGTTCTTCCGTTTGTCTTGTTGATGGATGACTTTTTTTTTTGAAATAAAGAACTGAGTTGTGATATTTGAGTTCAATGTTTCCCCTTGGCAGATTTGCTTTGCTACGTGTTTTGACCCCAACATTCTTTCTGACCTTCAAGCGAAAGAAGGGAAGCTATTAAGTCTAAAACCTACTTCAGCAGATATAGTTTATAGGTAAACGTATTCATAACATAGAGATGTCTGACATGTTTATGCACTATGTGATTTTTCATAATAAACAGGCTCTTTTGTCTTTTCTTTTCTTTTTTCCCCTTCCCCCAAATGGACTGTTAGCTCTATGTGATTAGTTCTTTTTCTCATTTTCTTTTCTCTATTATGTACAAAAACTTTCTCCACTTTACATTGTATGAACTATTTAAGAACTAATTCTTCTCTGTTCATCTCCTAACGGCAGTGAGGTCAAGGGTGGTGAACTGTCAAAGACAAACACAAAAAATTTGAAGGAAGATGGATCTTTGCCATCTGTAACTTTGGTCAGAAAGGAGTTTTGTGGTAGATATGCTATATCATCTGAGGAATTTACCAGTGAAATGGTTAGGCCTGCAAATCAACTTTAGTTGTTTGTCTAAGGTGTTCATTGTTTTCTCCCCTATCTGTCAGTTATTAGGTGTAAAGTATCTTTCTGTAAGGTTGCTCTTTCCTTCTTTCTTCCTTCTTCATCTTCTTATTCTTTTCTTCTTTTTTTTTTTTTTTTTTTGTAGTTTCTTTCTTTTTGATAAAAGAAAAACAGATGCTGCTCAGAGTTATGCTAAACACAGATCAGTAGTTGTTGTGAATGAACATATGTGACTGGAGTTGGATTTTAATTTTTACAATCTTTGAAAAGTTTTCAATTTCAGTTTGTGTGTAATCTTTGTAGCGATTCTATATGTTGTAGGTTGGAGCTAAATCACGTAATATTGCATACCTAAAAGGAAAAGTGCCATCTTGGGTAGGAATTCCAACATCGGTTGCCCTACCATTTGGTGTTTTTGAGAAGGTTCTTTCAGATACTTCTAACCAGGTTTGCCTTACCTCATGTAACTTCCTGTGTGCCTTCATACTCAATTTTTTAACATGCAGCAATGCAATCTCTAGTAATTTTTCTTTTGGGAGCTTCATATCGTCAAATTAGTTAAGTGAATAGAAATTTGATGTCATTTTTATTTTTATTTTTCTTTGATCAATAAAAATTTCTAGTATATCAAACTAGAGGAATTCGCATCTAGTAGAATTTTCCTAGGCATCATTTTTTGATCTTATGCGAGGGAGTTCTCTTAGAGATGGCCTTCATTTTGTGGGTTAGAGTGGACTGAAGTGGATTTCTAGTGTTTAGGGTCTAGATTTCTAGAATTTATGAGGTAAGAAGAAGAAGAAAGAGGAGAGAGGAAGAAGGTATCATATGGAGAGTTGTACAGCCTTCCCCATACGTATTCAATATATTCAAAAGGAAAAGAATACATCCTTACGTGTGGGTATTTACAAGTATATCCTTGTACCATCTAAAGACATATCCTTACATATTGTATTCTAATATATTTCCATGTTTATCAACACTCCCCCTCAAGCTGGTTTGTAAATATTGTGCATACCCAACTTATCAACAATCATACTAAAATTAGAAAGGGATACATATCTGCTTGGCTTGTGACTTCTCATTGATGAAGTGTTTGTCAACCTCGATGTGCTTGGTCTTATCATGTTGGACAAGATCATGGGTAATACTAATTGCGGCTTTTCACAGTACAATCGCACAAGAATTTGAGAATGGAAGCCCAACTTCATAAGTAGGCTACGAATCCATAGTATCTCATAGATCCCATGTGCCATGACCCGAAACTTTGCTTTTGCACTTGATCTTTCTATGACTGGCTGCGTCTTGCTTTGCCAAGTAACTAGATTACCTCCCACAAACGTGCAATAGCCAGAAGTGGATCTGTTGTCAATCTCTGATCCTGTCCAATCTGTATATATACCGGTTTCAGCGTGGATATCTTGTTGTCGACCATGCAAGAGTTTTTAATCTGGACTCTTTTTCAAATAGCTAAGGATGCGGTAGATTGCCTCAAGGTGCCTTGTTAGGGCATGCATAAATTGATTGACCACCTCAACTGCATAAAAGATGTTTGGTCTAGTCAATGTCAAATAGATGAGTTTCCCTACTAGTTTCTGATAACGACCGATATCAATGAGTTGTTGGCCCTTATCTTCTTGCAAGCCGTGCTTAGACTCAATAAAAGTCTCACAAGGTCTACATCCTAACATCCTAAAGTCCCAGAGGAGAACTAACACATACTTGCACTGAGATAGGTAGATACTATTCTAGAATCTAACAACTTCAATTATAAGAAAGTATATGAGAAGCTTCAAATCTTTGATCTCAAACTCCTTGCTGAGAAAACCTTTCAAGTTGTTGATCTCACATTGATCTTCACCTGTAACCGCAAGACAATGAGCATTGTCACCTTTCCTTTATGATGTTTTATAAAGAGGGTGTGATCCGCTTGACATTGTTTATATCCATTCTTGAGTATAGTATTACGAAACATTTCAAACCATGCTCTAAGAGATTGCTTAAGGCCATAAAGAACTTTCTTGTGTCGGCATACCTTTCCTTTGTCATTGTTGGTAAGATATAGAAATAGTAGTAATCCCAAGACTTTTATCTCACTCCAAAAAAATCAAATCACAATAGAACATAGAGAAACATACCCAATATGTTTCAAAATGTTCTACCAGGTTTGTAGTAATTTTCTGAATTTTTTTCATTTTTTTTAATTTTTAATTAATTTTTTGTCAAAAATATAAGGAAAATAAAAAAAATACAAAAAAACATAGTAGAATTAAGAGAATGTGTTTTAATATGCTTCTTGTATTTTTTTTTTCAATTTTTTAGTATTTTTAGTATTTATTTAATTTTTATATAAATACAAAAAGAGACCGAATTGGCAATTTATGTAGATAATGGGCTGTAGTATCTTATATAAAAAAAATAGTACAAACAATGACCATTTGGTGTATTTTTTTAATTTTTAATTTTTTTGAATAAATAAATATTTTTATTTACCAAAAATAACTTTTAACTTCATGAATGTGTAGATCTATCACAAATGAATGACATAGAAAAAATCTAGAATGATTGAAGCAAAAATAGGGCACTTACCGAAGTTGTTGACGAAATTTAGGGTTTTGGCTTCAATCGTTCAATCTGGCCCAAATACAAGTTTTAGATTCAAATGGACTTAAGTGAAGTCCTAGATTTAGCTAAAGGAAGCTA
>JAOXJP010000008.1:2052090-2062524 GCA_025762735.1 Platanus orientalis | reverse complement strand
GCCTAAGACATGAGGATCTTCATGCACAACTTCTTTGGGCCGTCGCTTATAGACTTGAAGATCTTTTTTTTGCTCCCCCTGGCTATCAACAGTTTTCTCTTGCTCCCCCTGACTACCAACAACTTCTATATGTGATCTCTAATAAAAAATGAAAGTAGGTCCTGGCATAGGAGTCAGATTCTCAACATCATCAACAGTACAATCCCCCCAAAGTAGAGACTTCCCAGCAGAAAAGAATGGAATAGTTTCGTGAAATGTAATATCCATAGAAACAAATTTACGATGAGTGGATGGATGATAACATTTGTACCTTTTTTGAGTGGGAGAATAACCAAGAAAAATACATTTTAGGGCTTTACGGTTTAGTTCTAGAGGACTTGTCAATATGCACAAAACAAATACAATCAAAAACCTTGGGAGGAATAGGGAACAACACAAAAGTAGGAGAAACCATCTCAATAGGAGTTTTGTAATCTAGTACCCGAGTAGGGAGCCGATTCATGAGAAAAGCTGTAGTCTGCATCAACCCAAAAAGTTTTTGGAACATACATCTCAAACATGAGTGCTCTAGCAATCTCCACGAGGTGCTTATTCTTATGTTTAGCTACATGTTTGATGAATGATGCCATGCTAATTCAAATAAACACCAAATGCAAAGGAAATGTATTCACCCCCATTATCACTCCACAATTTCTTGATTTTTTTGTCAAACTGAATCCCAATCATCTTATGATAAGAAACAAAGTTAAAAAAGATATCACTTTTTGATTTGAGTAGACAGACCCAGGTGCAACAAAAATAATCATCCACAAAAGTTACAAAATAACGATATCCAAACAATGAGTCAATGGGAGTAGGTCCCCACACATCAGAATGCACAATTTCAAAAGAAGTAGAACTTTTATTCATACTTAACGGATAAGAATTTCTATAATGCTTAGCATATTCACATGAGTCACATTTAAACGCACTAGATTCTGTCCACAACTTAGGAAATAAATGACGCAAAATAAAAAAGGAAGGATGGCCCAAACGCTAATGCCATTGATGAAGTGAAACGGAGCTTTGGCTTTTATTTGTGGAGGGTTGTAGCTGAACACCAGTAGCTGTATGAGGAGTACTGTCTAGTATGTAGATGTCATTCTCCTCATGTCCTTTATCAATTATCATCCTTGTCCTCAAGTCCTAAAACAGACAATAATAAGGAAAGAAAGTCGCACAACAATTTAAAGTCTTGGTAAGATGACTAACATATAATAGATTAAGAGTAAACTTAGGAACATGAAGATCCAGGGATAGTGACAGGGTTGGTGTGGCAGAAATGGAGCCCTTACCAGCAATGGAAGAATAAGGTCCATCGGTAACACAGACCTTATCCTTTCCAAAACATATAGAATAGGATGAAAAAAATGAGGACATACCCATCATAAGATCCGAAGCTCCTGAATCAATGATCCATGAGTGATTTGGAGTACTGACAGACGCACTTAAGGCAGAGGCTGAAGTCCCTGACGAGGCGACTGAAGATGTGGGTGCAAAATTAGATGGCTCTAAATTGGCCTTGAAGCAACGGAGTGCCTCTATCTAATCACGAGAGAAACTGATAGTGTTTGAAGAAGTCATGGTAGAAGGCGTCGAAGTAAGAGCTGGCTCTATGTAGGAAGTAACAGAATGGACAGTGGATCGAGTCTAAGGACGAAGACCACCTCTACCACCTGTAAAAGAACCATGATGATGACGACTCTGAAACTCCTGTTGGGGACGACCATGGAGATCCTAGCATGTCTCCTTGGTGCGTGTAAATTGTCCACAATGTTCACACTTTAGTTTGTTTCATCATCTTATGAAACTCCACCATGACTACGATAAGAACCACATCCTCCGCATTGAGAGGAAGATACTAGGGTTGACCGATCAATGACTGGCTACTGAGGCTAAGTCATGAGATTGTGCTAGATATGAAAACACTTCATCCAAGGGAGGAAATGAATTATTCCCAAGGATTAGTACACGAATAGGTTCATATTCTGGATTCAGGCCAGCCAATAACTCAAAAATACGAGTCTCCTCTACTTCCTGATTGTATAATGCAACATCTTCGGCACACTGAGCTTTAAAATTCTTGTAGAAATTGATCTCTTTCCACCAACCACGAAGAGGAGAATAATATGAAGTCAAGGACTGATCATCTTGTCTCAACTGGGATACTTTTTTATGAAGATCATACAGACAAGCCTTATTCCCTTTCTTGGAATAGGTCTTTGTGATGGAATCCCAAATGGCTTTGATTGTAGATAAGAAAAAATAATTACTCATAATGTTTGGCTGCATAAAATGCAAGAGTCAAGACATAGCCATTACATTCTCAGCTTCCCACTTCGCATAGGCTGGATCTTTAGTGTTCAACATCTTTACATCCCTTGTCAAATATCATGCTTTGCCTTTCTCTGTTATAAAAAGTTTGGCTGATTGTGACTAAGCAAGGAAGTTGGTGCCATCTAGACGAACTGTGGTGACAAGGGTATTTGGAGATTCATTCACAACTCCCTTTAGAGTACCACCATCGGCATTACTAGATGATCCTAACTTTGGAACTTCGTCTGACATCCTTTAAGATAATGAAATGAAAGATTTTTGCAACTAGTGTTGTAACAAAAAACAATTCAGCAGATAACAAGTCTCAGCAGACCCTAACCATAACTAGATCATACGGCTACAGAACCATTCACCACCACTATAGACTTTCACCTTTCAACAACCACTATTTATCATTGATATGTAAAACTTTTTTTTTTTTTTACGAAACAGGTCTCACATCGAGATCTGTTTGACTGTTGCCATTGAGCTCACGCTGGTGACACCAAAAACCGTTATCAAGATGCTTGAATACTTCCATACAAGATAGCAAGAAGAATCTCCTGCATACATAGTCCCAACCATGGACGTAGGCTAGCCCAATAACGAAAAAACACGTCTGGCAGTAAACATACCAGACAAGAACTAGCTCGAACTCTTCAATTCTCCACCAAATCATGCAAAAACACATTCATTATACTCCAGGGATTAGGGCGAAATTTTCCATACAAATCAATCCGAAAAAAATCCCCACAATCGACCACATCATCGAAATACTGGAATTTGAATTTTCTATGAATTTTCAAAGAAAATCCATTGAAAATGCTAATGATCTTCAAATCTAGAAACAAACCACACGTAAATTCATAATAATTCATGGTCAATCAACCATCAAACCTGTCACAGGTTGCCAGTGCTGACGTTAGCCGTACAGATGCTGACGTCAGCATATGTACCTGGTTGCTGTGATGAGTCCTTAGCTCATAGGTCTTCTTTAGAACCTTGCTCTGATACCAAGATGATGTTCAAATAAAGAAAGAAAGAAGATCTGATGTAGAGGAAATCGTATGAGTTCTTACAGCTACCTCATACGTATTGTTTTATTCACTTTATATTAAGGTATGGGGTATAATACGAACCATACCCTTATATGTATACAATACACCAAAATGACATTTCTGTCCTTCTATACTTCTACAGTAACTATGGTTTAAAGTTTAATTCTTGGTTGTCTAAATTGTGTTCTTGCTTCCGCTATTTGGGTTTTATTTGAGACTCTTGGCTATTATTTTACATCAGATGAGTGTCGTAATTTAATGACAAAATAAATGTTCTGTCCAGGATTTGGACACCAGGGGATGTCATATGGAATAAAATGAGTGGGAATTAGATGAAATTCGAAATTCCTGCCCATTTTATTCCATATGACGTCTCCTAGTGTTGTGGACATTACATTTGCACCCATTTAATAATGGCTAATAACTTCTTACAACAAGAAAGAGTGGTAGAAATGGAGAAGAGATGGTAGAAGTATGAGAGAAAAAAGAAGACTGATAGTTAAATGGATGAAAATTTATATATATATAATAGAGAGAGAGAGAGAGTTAAGTATTGCAACTTACAATCTTCTTTACCGCGTTCATCATCTCCTTTTTTATTTCAATGTTTGTTTATTGACCCCCATGAGAGAGTTTTCAATTCTTGAGGTACTTTATCGTTCTATTCATTCTAGGTCTGGGCTTCAAAATGGAATGAGAGAGCATATTTCAGCACACGGAAAGTGAAATTAGATCATGATTATCTCTGCATGGCTGTCCTGGTTCAAGAAATAATAAATGCTGATTATGCGTTTGTCATCCACACCACTAATCCATCATCAGGAGACTCATTGGAGATATATGCCGAGGTATTAGCCCGTGTTCCATTTGTCCCAGAAAAGTGAGTCATTTTTTTAGTTTTGCTTTATGCTGTTAACCAGTTGTCTATATCTGTCTCTTCCTGGCATAGGTGGTGAAAGGACTTGGAGAAACTCTTGTTGGAGCTTATCCGGGTCGTGCTTTAAGCTTTGTCTGTAAGAAAAGCAATCTTAACTCTCCCAAAGTAAGTATTTATAATAGCAATTGGTGGTGTTCTCATACATAAACCATTCATCTAAGAACTGAATTTTGCATTATCTGTGCTCGTATTTTGTTCATTTTCAGTTATTGGGTTACCCTAGCAAACCCATTGGCCTCTTCATAAGACGATCAATTATTTTTCGGTCCGATTCCAATGGCGAAGATCTAGAAGGTTATGCAGGTGCTGGCCTTTACGATAGGTAAGGCTTCTAGAATCTCTATCTTATACTAAATTCTTACAGACAAAGAAAACATGCAAAAAGAGAAATAAGTAATGTTTCTAATGCTTTACCTAAATAATGTTTTGTATTGAGTGATGATCTGAGTATAATCTCTCAAATCATTTTTTTGATGTAAGTGGTTTTTATGACTGTCTCCTTAATTGGACAGTTGTTTCATGCGTGAATAACAACCCACCAGGGTGGTGGTGGGCCTCACACTACACCAGTTTCAATCGGTGGTCACAACATGTCACAAACCTCTGATGAATATCAAGAGGTTCCAAATGGTCCTTTATTCAAAAAATTTGGTAGGAGTGGCTTTTCCTTGTCAATTTTTTTATTAGTGTCTTTCAAAAATTATTATAACAGGTAACTGATCAAAGGGAAAATATTATTCTAAAGGAAGTGTATGTTTTCTTAGGGTGCCGTGTCTGTCATCAACAACTTTTTTGCTGACCAAAAAAAAAAAATTTTAACTCCATTCCTCAAATTGACATATGTTTGGAGTTTCAAAAATTACCAAAAGCTCACATTTCCCTTATATTTTCCAGACAGCTAGAAATATTCCCAATCTTCCCTGTCAGGAAATTTGCCTTGATTTCTTTATGAAAATGCTTAAAATGCTACTTACCACTGAAAAAACTTTTCCTTAGGTACTCTAATTTTTAAGAGATGAACCATACTAATTTTATTACCTGAGAAATCCCAGGATATTGCAAATCTTCCATGGATAATATATTGAGAAACAATGACAATACCCAATTCACATGATGCTGACAAGTCTGTATTACAGTATTAGTGTGTAGGAAGATCAAATTCTGATGTCGGATGTGATTTTCAGATGTTTAGATTGATAACAAACACACACATATACACACTCACAATACTGGTAAATTTGCAGGCTCAAAAATAAGATTTACTTGCACCACGTTTTACCTTATGGTGCTGGTGTCGTTCGGTCCAGTGTTGAATCAATGGGCCTATTTTTTGTGATCTCATGCCCCAAAATTCAGTAATTGAATAATAATAGACATTTGGTAGATGCACTAGTTTTTTGGCATGTCACTTAGTCCAGTCATAAAGAATGCGGAACACAGCATTGAGGGTATAGATGATTCTGTTTTAGCGAGACATGAGATTGATGGTCGGTTCAGCACCTCTGCCTTGTGGTAGCTACAAAAGTTGAATTTGCAACTACCATTTTAGAATTCTGCATGCGACTGGCACAGATGTTTTTAGTATGCATATGTTACTTATACTGCAGAAGTGATATGAACTGTTATTAGCAAGACTTGAGATTGATTGCCAGTGCAACACCTCTGCCTTGTGGTAGCTACAGAAGTTGAATTTGCAACTACCATTTTAGAATTCTGCAAGAGTTCTGCATGTGATTGGCACATATGTTTTTACTATGTATATATTACATACACCGCAGATGTGATATGAATCATCTCCACTGTAACACACTTATAAAAAGAAATCATTAAATTGATGGACCACCACGTGGATTGGCCAGATCAGCTGTCATTTATCATTTGATCATGTCTCAGCTGCATTCCTTTTTATGTTTCAAGAATGTGCCTGTTGACATAGTTATGGTCCAATGGACTGACTGATTGACAGCCAAGGTCACTTTAACAGTCCATCTGGATAAGTTTGCAGCTCCATCTTGGGTAGGGATGTTCCTTGCACCTTTAGTTTGGGTAGTCAATTAAGTTTGCATTCATCTTAAGTTGACCTGTTATTCTATCATTCTAATGTTCATGGTGGCTCTTCTATTGACAGTGTGCCAATGGATGAAGAAGAGAAGGTTGTACTTGATTACTCTTCTGACCCGTTGATGACCGATGCCAACTTTCGCCACTCAATCCTCTCAAGCATCGCACGTGCAGGAAGTGCAATTGAAGAGCTGTATGGATCCCCACAAGACATCGAAGGTGTGGTGAAGGATGGGAAGATCTATGTTGTCCAGACAAGACCGCAAATGTGATTTAAGAGTTCTACATTGAATTTTTTTCCATAGGTTTTAGCTTGTAAAAAAAAAAAAAAAATGTATTGAGAAAATAAAGTGGGAAAAAAAATATTTATGTACACATATCAGCAACAACAAAAAAAAATCTATATCAAGTATTGATATTTATTAGTGACCAGAACAACTACAATTTACTCAATTAAATAAAGCCTTATCCCAAGTGCTTGGGTTCAATCACATAAATCCTGTTCTGCCATTCATTTGTACCTGGGATCATATCTTTCGTTGGATCAAAAGTGCTACACCTTTTCTCGCTATTTTCACTGAATCCTTTTTGGCCTTCCTCTTGATCTATAGCACCTTTAATTTGCATTATATCACTCATTCTAACTGGTGCAGTTATTGATCTTTGTTGCACATGACTGAACCATCTCAATGGGCTTTCCATATGGTCACCTACTGGTGCTACAGCTAAGCATTCATTTTTTATTCTAGCATTGCTAGTCTTACCACTCAGCTTAATATTTCATCACAGCTGCACTCATTCTTTGTATGTATTGTTTATTGATTGCTCAACATTCTTCACCATAAAACATGGGTGGTTTCTTTTACACGTCAATATTTGATAGTTGGAAAAATAATTTGCTATCTTGGGCATTGGTTTCTTTTGCATCAACCTTGATCTAATGACAATGGAAGTCATTGATGTCTTTAACGTGGCATCTCTTAGATTACTGCTTTACAGGCCTTTTGTTCTTGCGGGGAAAGTATGCATGCATAAGGTCCACCAATTCATTAATTTGGATTGTTCATTTGGTAGGGTCCCTTAGTTGGACACTCTTACCTGTCCTAGGAATGAATTCTTAATACATTTTAACCTTGTGGTATTAGCTGTTTCAAGTCCTAGCTCTAGATTTTATAAGATATTCCGGTTGCATGATGATCCTAGTCTCTATTTTAATGAATCTCTTCAAACTCCTCTCTCCAAAGGATCAATGTGCGGCACTTGGAATCATCATAAGAGAAGGAAATGGAACTATGGCAATTGGAAGAACCGGAAGGAGAGAAACTGAAGTCTCCCTTGATGATAGAATGTGAAGCCATACTACTTATTTTGCAAACAGCACAAGCTCTAAACATCAAAAGATTGGAAGTGGAAGGAGACTCTAAGGTGGTGATTGAATCCATGGTAGCTGATTTGACACTGCCCAATGGAAATAAAATTATGCATAGAGGACTGCAAGTTACTCTTTTAAATCATTTTCAGTTTTAACTTTTAAGCATGTAAGACAAGATGGTAATATAGTTGCTAGCTAGATTCAGGTTAAATCATAATCCATTGTGTTGATTTACCTACTTTAATTGATAAGGATCTCAAATGTAGACAACTTTAACCCTGAGGGGTAGCACGGTTAGCCAAGATCATGCCTTAGGAAGCCGAGGTCCTGAGTTCAAAACACACCCCTTTGGACCACTTGCCCAGATGGAAGAAAAAAAAAATACCTGATTTATCAAGTGCGTGGGAGAGGCAGGGAGTTGACGTGCCCCGAGGACCTGGTCAGTGTTCTAAGAGGCCTGGATACCTTGGTTTTCAAAAAAAAATTGGAGACAACTTTAAATTAGAATAAGTGTCAGCTTATAATTCACCATAAACACTAAACACTTTGTCATCACAACATTTTATCTGTGAAGAATGACTGACACAAACCTCTGTAGATGTGCCATTGATTAACAAGCAATGTTTTTGAATTTGGTCTCTTTTAGGACACCTATTTTTCAATTGAACATTCATGGAGGTTTTTAACCCCCCAAAACAACACCTGTCAGCTTATAAATCACCATAGACACTACAGTCATTTTTTCATCACAGAATATTTGTTAGGTAAACAAAGAAGACAGACCTCTGTAACTGGTTGACACATGATGCGTTTTTGAATTTAGTGTCTCTTGAGTCCTGAAATTTGTTTTTCAACAAAAAAAAAAATGTTGAAAAACCAATCTTAGCACAACACATAATACTTTTGATAAACATTTTAATTATCCTAACTATGCACTAGACAGGATCGTTTAAGAACTTTGTTTGATCCTGGTTAGTAGGGATTACGTGTCATGCTAGGATTGCTTTTTCAGCATTTTTGCTGAAAAACTAATTCAGATAAACTAATTTCAGCAGATCCTCCTTTGGGCACCTACATTTTCAACTGAACACTTTTTTTGAACGTTTTTAACCCCCAAATATCAACAAATAATCTATAATATCAACAAAAAATAGTTGCATTGACCTTTTTAGACTTTCTTTTTTCTAAAATTCATGTACTCTAATGTTTGTATAAGATCCGATTTCAAAGCAGCAAACCCTTACCCAACATGATTTCCCCTACTAATCCGGGCAACTCTGTCCTGTAAACGGGTAATTGGGTACCCATTGACTTCTCTCGGTTTCAAAATATTAATGGCAATTTGGTCTTTGCACATTGGAAATATCTTCACACGTTAGAACTTGGAAGCTGACAGTGGAGAAATATCTAGTTACCCAACTCCAAAAAAGTCCCAAACACGTCCCAATCGGGCAGAAGATTGCTTCTTCCATTAAAACATCCATTGCTGTTCCACAAGCAAGTGTGCCCCTCGAAGCTACCTCTACTGTGTCTCTTCATTCCAATGGATGATGAATCATGTCCTTGGCAAAAACTATTAGCTTTCTACAACTGAAAACAGTTTTTGAGTTTTCATCTTCTCTATTATCAGATCAGAACTAAGGAAAAATGGTGGTCTCCACAACCTCAATTCACCTACTGCCAACACCAAAATCTTCATCAAACTTTCGTCACTTCAGTCCAGAAAAACCCAATTCAAGGTAATCAATTCTCTATTCGCTAGCTTGAATTTCTGTCTTATGGATGCTGAAGAAATTTATAAGTTTTGTTATTGTTTAATAGCAGGCCCACTTCAATATTATTTCATCTCTTGCTTGAATTTCTGTTAATGGGTGCACCTTTACACAGATTTTTTCTTAGAATTCAATAGATAACCCTTTGATCTCAGATATCGCTTCCCTCCTTGGGTGTTTTCCTGTTAATGGGTTCTAAATGAATTCAAAGAAATTCTCATAATCCCAGCTTGAATCCAGAAAGTTATTTCAGTAATAGCCTACAAGCTTTTGGCAATGAGTGCCAAAGAAATTCTTAGCTTGAATTCGGTAAAATGGTTTAAATAACATGTTTTTTCTTGTTTATTTTTAAGATGGAGACAGAATTCCAGTGCAATCAGATGCTGCTATAGAAAGACAGGTGAGAAAGCAGGAAGAGAGAATTACTATAAGTTACTGGGTGTTTCTGTTGATTCAAATCCACGAGAAATCAAGGAAGCTTACAGGAAATTGCAGAAGAAATATCACCCAGATATTGCCGGCCAAAGGGTTTGTTGTTTCTTCCATTTCCTCTTATTATTTATTTCTTTTGGCTTCAAGTATTTTTGTACTCATAACCTTGTGTTTTCATACTTTGTATTTATCCTTCTGAATTATTTGATTTTCTGTATTCATACCAGTAAGTCTAAAAAAAACACCTTTTTCAAAAAAAAAAAAAAAACCATCAATGATCAATGTCCTTGATCATCTTTGTGTAAAACTATGACTATGCATTTCAATTAAGGTCATATTTGTTGAAATATAATAAGTATATTAACTCATTCCTCTCCTATAACCTTAGGGTTTTAGGAGAGACGGTTAATTGCTTTATTTAAGATGGTATCAGAGCAGGTTTTAGGT
>JAOXJP010000008.1:2037454-2051990 GCA_025762735.1 Platanus orientalis | reverse complement strand
ATATATATATATATATATATATATATATATATATATATATATATATATTTGCATTGAATTGGCAATGGGCCTCTATTCCCTCTCTGCCTATATCTTGTGTTCTCTCTCTCTCTCTCTCTCTCTCTCTCTTTTTCACACCTTTCTTTCTCCTGTGTTCTCTTCCAAACCCACGATACTCTCTCTTTTTCTTTCACCTTCTTACTACCTTCTCCATCACTTCCTTTCCTACAATAAACTTTCCTTCTTTCCCTCCTCTATCTCTCTAGTATAACTTTCTGTTTAAGAGGTGAAGTGTTGGACATCAGAATCTATGCAGAAATTGATCCCCACGAAAAGATCATCATAGTCCTGTTATGGTCATAATCGTAGACCACAACTGGAAGGACAAGGTATTGACTATTCTCTGGGTATTTGGTTCTCTAAATCTCTTTTTTTATTCCCCTAAATTCCGTTGATACCATCTGTGTAGAACTAGACTCTTTTATAAAGCTATCTCATCATATGTGGGTTTTTGTTAACTGCAATTTCTGGACAGCATACGCTTGAAATTGCCCCTTCTTAAATCCCTATTCTCTTTGGTCTTTTTTAGGGTTTTGATTCTTATTGGATCGCCTATCAATCCCTCTAAGTCTTTTGTGATTCCTTTTTTCCCTCTCCTATATCAAAAGATTCTTTTCATTCTCTGTTGAAAACTCCATTAACGAACTTTCAAGATTTGTGAATTTTCATGACTAAATTGCTATAGGGATCCAAAATCATGAAATTTTAAACACATACTCTAGAAGTTCTCTTTAGCTTGGAAAATTTGGGATCATTCTGATGCCCACCGGGTGATTTTCATAATTTTATAGAAAATTACAATTCTACCCAATCCAAAAATTGAGTTTTTTAATTTATAAATTCCTATTTCATTATTTGCAACTGTTTTCCATCAAATTTCACATCATGCTGTCATGTCTTTCCTTATTACTTCAACCCAGATCAATTTTGACCTTTCTCTAGTCCTTCTAGCACCTTCAACTTACATTGTCTCACTCCTCACTAGCGCAGTCATTGGTATTTGTTGCACATGATCAAACCATCTCAATCGACTTTCCCTCATTTTATCGCCTATTAGTGCTACACCTAAGCTCCTATGAATGGATTCATTCCTAATTCTATCTTTTCTAGTCTTGCCACTCATCCATCTCAACATCCACATTTCAGCCACACTCATTTTATGTGCGTGTTGTTTATTGGCTGTCAAACATTCTACTCCATAAAGCATTGCTGGTGTTATAGTTGTCTTGTAAAATTTTCCTCTCAATTTTAGTGGTATTTGTTTATCACACAACACTCCTGAAGCACCTCTCCACTTCAACCATCTCACTCTAATTCTATGAGCAACATCATCTACACTATCTCCCTCTTTGTGCATGATTGAACCAAGATAACGAAAATGGTCGCTCTGATGTATCTCTTAGTTATCAATTCTAACTACTCCCTCATTTCAACTTCTATTTTGGCTTGCATTCAATATATTATGTTTTATTCTGGCTTATCCTAAAACCATTTGATTCCAAAACATCCCTTCATAGTTCTAGCTTGGCATTTACCCCCTCTCTAGTCTCATCAATGAACACACCATCATCAACAAACAACATACACCATGGCACCTCCTCTTGTATACGCCTAATCAACTCATCCATAACTAAAGAAAAAAAGGTACGGACTCAATGCTGACCCCTGGTGCAAACCTATTGCGATCACATACTCACTTGTCTCTCCTCCGGTTGTCCTAACACTAGTTATCGCTCGATCATACTTATCCTTAACTAGGTCAATATATCTACTTGGGACCCCTTTTTTTTATCCAAAACCCTCCAAATGATCTCTCTTGGTCCTCGATCATATGCCTTTTCTAGGTCAATAAAGACCATGTGAAGATCTTTCTTCTATTCTCTATTATTTTCCATCAATCACCAAAAGCATGAAAATAGCTTCAGTTGTAGATCTTCCAGCATAAATCCAAACTGATTTTCAGACACTCTAGTTTCATAGCTTAGTCGATGGTCAATCACTCTTTCCCATAGTTTCATTGTATGGCTCATAAGCTTGATCCCACAATAATTGGTGGAATTTTGAATATACCCCTTGTTCTTGTATATAGGAACCACTCCTTTCCTCCACTTTTTAGTTCTAATGATCTTTTTAAAAAGTTTAGTTAACCATGATAAGCTATTTTATTGTCACTCAAAAAAAAAAAAAAAAAAAAAGCTTAGAAAATGTAAATACTAATTTTCGGAGCAGGGGCAAATCTGTAATTTTAGAGATTTTGGTGAAATTACGAAAATGCTCCTACTACTAGTCAGAATTTTACGAAATTCTCCAGATTAATAGTGCATCATATAAGGAGTTTAGGGTTAAAATTTCATCAAGTTTAGTTAAGATTTGCTAGGTCAAAAAGTCAAATTTCATAAAATTACAAGGTCCTTAAATGGAGGTTTTCACAGAACAGCAGGGAATCTTGGCTAACTTGAGGGGAAGAAAGAAGGGAATCTGAGGGGAACTTTAGGGCTTTTGCAGTGGGCCTACTAGGGAATCAAACCTTTAAATAAAAGAAGGGAAGGGGGTCTTTTAGAGGGGTGGGATCTGCAAGGGCTATAGAACGTTGAAGGTAGGAGAAGAAGTGTAATGAAGATGATGGAAGACGAAGAAGATGGAGTGGGCTGTCATGAGTTAGTAGAAGGGAAAGAGAGGAAGGAAAAACATGATTGTGACCAGCCCTGTGGAACCTCACTTGTTGATTTCTAATAACCTCAAAACTCATTCTACCCTCCCTTGGTCCTTAGACCTTATTACATGAACCCACCGCAACTAAAGGCTACGTAGTGGAGAAATCTCTAATACAATTTACCCACCCTTTCTTTACATCTACAAGAGCATGACCCGCCCACTCTTTACAATTTATAGCCCAAAAACAAAACCGGTCCTTCGCTTTTTTATATATATTGAAAGCTGGCTCTGCATGGTTCTCAAAAACTCTTTGGTTTCACTCTATCCAAATAGACCAACAAATTGCAGGAAACATCAAGCTCCATAGAACCCTTTCTTTATGTGAGGCCCTCATAAGATGCCAACCATTGAGAGAGTCCCACACACTATGATGAAACACCCAAGCCACGCCCACTTCTAACAACAGTCTATTCCAAATTTCAATGGCATATGGGCAATAGGTAAAAATATGACCAGCATCTTCCACTTCTTGATAACAAAAGGGCAAGCATTAGGAAGACACATACCTCTTTTCTGGAGGTTCTCAATAGTTGGCAGCCGCGTCTTTGGACTTTCAAAGTAGGTCTAACTGGACCTTGCAGCAGCCATAGGAGCAAGATCCCATGCTGTTTTGAGGTTTGAACTGAAAACCCCCGGAGTTTAGAAACCTGTAGAACCCACAGATCCTAACCCCTTGCTATTTTGTGAATCCCAAATCAGAGCCTACTAAATCTGATCTTTGTGGCACTCTTAAACTAGGATATTTTGCTGTGTTTCAGACCTAACCCATAAATTCATCAGATATAGCCCTGCGGCAGCTTTAGTTACAGCTCTTAATCTATGTTGAGGCTGCAGCCTGAACATCCATCTCCTTTATCTCTTTAGCCCTTGTTAGCCTTTGTTAAACTAATTACTGTTAACCCTATTTCAGACTCTGCTCTAATCCCTTTTAAATCTTGGTTATCCCTGCTTATTCAGTCCCCTGCTTTCTCTACTAACCAGTCCCTGTTAGCCCTAATACAGCCCCTATTTTCCTTTATATTTACTCTATTTTTCTGAATCCTGTTACAACAGTAACATAGCCTGATCCTTATAAACTAAATTTAAAATTTTGAAGGTTATCTACTATTATCATAACTCTCTTCTATATTCTGTTTTGAAGTGCTTGACAGTCAGTCAAGATCCTAGATGGCTGGGATTTGGTACCCCCTCCTAAAGTGCCGGTGACCTGTCCCCTACATGGGAAATCACTTCCTGATGTGATATGTGGGGGGGGGGGGGACACGTCACTTTGAAACGTGATGGACGCTTTTTAGAGGAGGGTCTAAATCACCTTTTTGATGTGATATGTGCCCCTGCACGCGGGGGGCAGGTCAGGGGCAGTTTAGAAGGGGCACCAAATCCTGAGGGGATCCTAGACTCTGCGGATACTACTGTACCAGCTTTGTGACTTCTTGCTGGCTCTTCCTTTTGTTAACAGTTGCTGATATTGTTCTTTCGCATTCAAGGCTTATATATATTGAGTTTTGCTGTTTTCTAAGACTGAAATAGAGTTAATTATCCAAAGAAAAGACTGAAATAGAGTTTATAGTAATGCATTCGCATGTACATGCATCCTGCATCACATTGATGCTGCACTGCATTTAGGAGCCTGGGGAATGACTCTAATTGTATTGTTTTCTTTTTTGCTTCTTCAACACACACACACACACACACATCTGTAAGTTAATTAATTAACCTACATAAATAGAGGAATGTAAGTCATAAAGAATAACACCTAGGCTGCCTCTTTTTTTAGGCAAAGTTTCAAATATGTGTAGATCTCAAGCGGATTTTGAGCATAAAAAAAAAAAAGAAGACTTCTTACAAAATCATTTTGAGCATATTCTTACAAATTCATAAACTAGTACCTTGAATTTGTACATGCATTATTATCCACTAACATAACATTTTACAAAACCATTTTGCACCTGATTAGAATTTACGTTTCATTCTTGAAATTTGGAGTTGATTTACTTTGTGTTTTTGTACTTTCTTTCAAAAAATGAGTTTTTGTACTTAATTGGATGCAGTAGGAAATTTCAGCACATCCTAATTATTCATAATAAATTTCGATGTTGATATGAAACATTTTGTTTCCTTGGGTCATATTGCATTTGTTATTTATATGTTGTGTTTCAAACTTCGCTCATTCAGAATGATCTATATGTTCATTTTAAACAGGAAAGGTAACAAAAAGGATTTTTCTACTGCAATTTTGGAACGTAAAAAGTCTCCCAATCGTCTTGTTGTTGATGAAGCTATTAATGATGACAATTCTGTGGTCTCCATGAATCCTGCTACGATGGAAAAGCTCCAGTTTTTCCGGGGAGACACAATTCTGATTAAGGTGATTTTTCCCTTTCCTGTTCTGATATACAATATTGGCTTTGCTTTTGGGCAATTTTTAACATACATGTATGGTCCAGGGGAAGAAGCGAAAGGACACAGTGTGCATTGTTCTTGTTGATGAACAATGTGAAGAACCAAAAATCAGAATGAACAAAGTTGTGCGTACTAATCTCAGGGTACGCCTTGGGGATGTTGTGTCCGTCCATCAGTGTCCAGATGTGAAGTATGGGAAACGGGTTCACATCCTACCTGTTGATGATACAATTGAGGGTGTGACAGGCAACCTGTTTGATGCATATTTGAAGCGTGAGTCAGATACAATGCGTTATTTATTTTCATTTCCTCTACCCCTTTGTTTTCTTTTATTTGTTTCTCTATAGGGCTGTTGATGTAGCTGACCATCTTGACTTCTTGGTTCAACAGCTTATTTCTTGGAATCATATCGACCTGTAAGAAAGGGTGACCTTTTCCTAGTTAGAGGGGGGATGCGAAGTGTTGAATTTAAAGTCATTGAGACGGAACCTGGTGAATACTGTGTTGTTGCACCCGACACAGAGATCTTCTGCGAGGGAGAACCTATCAAGCGTGAGGATGAGGAGAGATTAAATGAAGTCGGTTATGATGATGTTGGTGGTGTCAGGAAGCAAATGGCTCAGATACGTGAGCTGGTAGAGCTTCCTCTGAGGCACCCACAACTCTTCAAGTCCATTGGTGTAAAGCCCCCAAAAGGTATCTTGCTTTATGGCCCACCAGGTTCTGGGAAAACCCTTATTGCAAGGGCTGTTGCCAACGAGACAGGTGCATTCTTCTTCTTGATAAATGGGCCTGAGATAATGTCAAAGTTGGCTGGTGAAAGTGAAAGTAATTTAAGGAAGGCTTTTGAAGAAGCTGAAAAGAATGCCCCTTCTATCATCTTTATTGATGAGCTAGATTCCATTGCTCCAAAGAGAGAAAAGACACACGGTGAAGTGGAGAGGCGTATTGTGTCACAACTTCTGACATTAATGGATGGTCTTAAGAGCCGAGCACATGTGATTGTCATGGGAGCCACCAATAGGCCTAATAGCATTGATCCAGCTCTGAGGAGATTTGGAAGATTTGATCGCGAGATTGATATTGGCGTGCCAGATGAGGTGGGGAGGTTGGAAGTTCTTCGGATACATACGAAGAATATGAAGCTTGCAGAAGATGTGAGATCTTGACACTTTTTTATTATATTTACTTTCAGAAATGCTGTTAGAAATATGAACATGTTTATTTATACCTGTTTTGCAGGTCGATCTTGAAAGAGTAGCCAAGGATACACATGGTTATGTTGGTGCAGATCTTGCAGCTCTTTGCACTGAGGCTGCTCTTCAGTGCATTAGGGAGAAAATGGATGTTATTGACTTAGAAGACGATTCAATTGATGCTGAAATTCTCAATTCAATGGCGGTGACAAATGAGCACTTCCAAACTGCATTGGGGACTTCGAATCCATCAGCCTTACGTGAAACAGTATGTTGTAATTGAATTTTTTTATCTAATTTAATGATTGTTGGCTGTAATCTCTGAAGTGTTTAATGTTTTGAATATAGTATATGTTTTCCTGATCTCTAGACATATTGAATTTTTTTGGCAGGTTGTGGAGGTGCCCAACGTCTCATGGCAAGATATTGGTGGGTTGGACAATGTGAAAAGAGAGCTACAGGAGGTGCATCTTTCTTTTGGCTTTAGCATTTATCCTCTTTTTCCATATTGGAAGACAATTTATATATTATTGATAACCATAGCAATTTGTCTCTTGAGAAGTCCATTGGTTATCAAGAAATCTGCTGATTGCTATCATTTAATAAAAACATTCATTTGCTTGATGAACTTGTAATACAGTCAAATTGGCATATATCAGTTACAGAGTTAATTGGAAAATTGTTTTAGTTTCTCTTTGGAATCACATATTTGTTTATCTTCTCAATTTTTTTTTTGCTTTATATTCAACTTTTTTTTTTTCAATATGCTTTTATTTTCCATGGTTGATTTAATTACACAGTAGTTTGTGACTATTGGCAGACTGTCCAGTACCCTGTGGAGCATCCTGAGAAGTTTGAAAAGTTTGGCATGTCCCCATCCAAAGGTGTCCTCTTCTATGGACCCCCTGGATGTGGTAAAACCCTACTTGCAAAGGCAATTGCAAATGAATGTCAAGCGAACTTCATAAGTGTCAAAGGACCTGAATTGCTGACAATGTGGTTTGGAGAAAGTGAGGCAAATGTGCGAGAGATATTTGACAAGGCACGCCAGTCGGCTCCATGTGTACTTTTCTTTGATGAACTCGACTCAATTGCAACTCAGGTACAACTTCTCAAGTTTTCTGTCAGTTTTTATGGCACCCCTTTTCCTTGATATGACACATGCACAATTCTAATGATATTATTAATAGATAAAAAGAGGCCTATTATTATAAATAGATAAAAAGAGGCCTATTACACTTTTACTTTACTAGTTGCCACATATTCATCGGAAGAAGGCATACATCAATTTCTTTTTGTTTAACCTTGTGAACTGATTCCCATTTTTTTTATTTTTATTTTCAGCGTGGGAGTTCTGTAGGAGATGCTGGTGGTGCTGCAGATAGGGTTTTGAACCAACTCTTGACAGAGATGGATGGGATGACTGCGAAGAAGACAGTTTTCATCATCGGGGCAACGAACAGGCCGGACATTATTGATCCAGCACTTCTCAGGCCTGGTCGTCTTGACCAGTTGATTTATATACCACTGCCAGATGAGGCTTCTCGTCTTCAAATCTTCAAAGCATGCTTGCGAAAATCACCTGTCTCTCGGGATGTGGACCTTTCAGCTCTTGCACGGTACACTCATGGTTTTAGCGGTGCAGATATTACTGAAATCTGTCAGCGTGCCTGCAAATATGCAATCAGAGAAAATATTGAGAAGGTAAGAGAATTTTACTTTGTGACCTGGGTGCATCGGTAAGGTTGCTCCATTGTGACCTGGGCGTCATGGGTAAGGTTGCTCCATTGTGACCTGGGCGTCATGGGTTCGAGTCACGGAAACAGCCTCTTTGCTTGCAGGGGTAAGGCTGCGTATATCTGATCCTCCCCAGACCCCGCAGTGGCGGGAGCCTCGTGCACTGGGACTGCCCCCTTTTTTTAAGAGAATTTTATTTGGCTGTGTTGCTAATTAACTCCCTCCCCCCCACTGTCGCTGCTGTATGGTCTAAATGACCACTAGTTAATTTAGATATTTTTGGGTAGATTACTGAAGCAAAGTAGACAAGTTTTGTACTGTGATGTAGGAAGCCACGAGGAATGGCCCTACAAGTAAAGAAGGTGATGGGGAAATCAAGAATCTCTAAAAGGGAACAAGAATTGGATTCTTGAAGAATAAAGAATCTGGAAATTTCAGCTAGTTTAAAAGCTCTTGATGAAATAGAATCAATAAATAAATAAAAAAAAAGGGATAGTAGGATAAGGGGCAATTTCGTAATTTATGAGACATACCCACAAAATTACCAAAATACCCCTGGATGCGCATTAGGAAATTTTGATATTTTGTGGAGTGATTCTGATGTCTATGAATGGCATGTATGCCAAATTTCAAAAGATTCTGACAATTCTTGCTATATTAAACTATATAAAAACTTAGATCTTAGAATCTTGAAATTCAGGAAACCAGAAAACTAAGAAACAAGATTATGCATGAACTAAGAGAGAATTAAGGGAGAAGTTTAAGAATTCAAGATGCTTAGCAAGTAGACTTATGGAGACAATGAGGTAGAAGGATAAGGCTTGTGGGTTCAAGAGACACAATCAAGAAGGGTTCTTGATACTTGATAGTGGTCCATAAGTTCTTTAATAGTGGAGATACGAAATCAACAAGAAAGAACAAATACCAAGAAGAAAGAATGGAGAGAGGAAGAGAGAAGAGAGAAAGCTTACCTCACTCATGGAGGAAGAGAGAGAAAAGAGGAGAGAGAAGGGAGTCCATGACTCTACCCTTGGAACAATCTACAGGTTGGATTCCCAACAAATCAATTAAACTTTATTCATATTCTCTAAATCTGAATTTTACAACCTAAAACATCTATTTATAACTCCTAAATCAAAATTCTACTTGGATTAGGACTCTAAAATCTTAATCTAACAACCCTAAATAATCCACTAATTTTCTTTTTATAAAACTCCTAATACTTGTAAAATTGTAATTAAACACTTGACATTTAATGCCTTATTACATAAAATCTAAATTAAGTCACATTTCTTTTCTTCTGGAAACAACTCTAAAAATAAATTAAACTCAAATAAACTAACCCTAAATTAAACAAAAAACAACCCTAAAATTAAATCATAAATAAAATAACTCTACTAAGACTTCCAAAAATTCCCTAAAATAAACGCAAAGGTCTTCGAACTGCGGGTATCTTTTAGGGATTTCCCAATCCTTGAATTTGGCTTTTTTGTGGGGCAGCACATACGATAATCTCTTCACATTGGCTGCATTATTCTCCTAGGGTGAAAAAAACTTCAGCCTCGAATTTCGCCTCTTCCATTCTCCATCACAAATTTTTGGGAATCTTGGAAAAGCTCTTTTAGGAATCTTGGCTCTTGGAATGTCCGGCTTTGATCCATGGTCCTCCTTGGGCTGGTTCTCGTCCTGTTCCTTTGCCTCAATCGATGGTTCATCATGAGGATCAATGGAGGCTGGTTCATGGCCCTTAGGTGAGATCACTTTTTGAGAAAAATCCTCCTTTGGTGTAGTTTCTTTCGGACTTGATGCCACCTTTTGAATAGGTTGTTGTGGTAAGATTTAAGGCTATTCCATTGACCACAAGAAAGTAGCTTCAAGATGCACGTCTCTTCATCATATGTTGCACGCTTTTTCAAAAACCATGGTTTCCCGAAGATCACTTCACAATCTTCCTATGAGACCTTATATTCCACTGCATCTATTTATCGTCCCGTGTTAGATTGAGGATCAAAATCTTTCGCGTAATAGCCGCAGGAAATTTGATCTTTCTCATGTTGCTGGATTCTTTCCACCACACTTGTAGGGATCAAATTTTCTTCAAATCAATCACTAATTAGAACCCTAAATAGCTTTCCCAGATGGGAGGGAAAACTTGGTTTTAACCTCAACCATAATCAAAGGGGTTTTGCTCACAAAAGAATTAGGGTTTTGGAAACCCTTTTCAATAGATCCCAAAACTTTTAGGGTTTGATCCTTTTCAAGATATTAGGTTTCGACCCTTTCAATATTCCTTTTTCTGGTTTCCAAGATTTTCATGGTTTAGCTCTAATACCAAATATGATGTAGGATTTCATGAGGAATGGCCTTACGAGTAAAGAAGGTGATGGGGAAATCAAGAATCTCTAAAAGGGCACAAGAATTTGATTCTGAAGAAGAATCTGGAAATTTTAGCAAGTTTAAAAGGGATTGACAAAATAGAATCAAGAAAGAAAGAAAATGATAGTGGGAAGACCTAAGAAGCAATTCTGTAATTTCTGGGGCACATGAAATTATCAAAACACCCCTGGTCTATTAAACTATATAAAAACTCATATCTTGGAATCTTGAAATTCTAGAAACCAGAAAACTAAGAAACAAGATTATGCTAGAACTAAGAGAGAATTAAGGGAGAAGTTCAAGAATTCAAGATGATTATCAAGCAGACTTATGAAGACAATGAGGAAGGTGGATAAGGCTTGTGGGTTCAAGAAATGCAATCAAGAAGGGTTGTTGATCGTGATTCTTTAGTTCTTTAATGGTGCACAGATAAGAAATCAGTTAGAAAGATTAAATACCAAGAAGAAAGAGAAAGAATGAAGAAAGAGAGGAAGAGAGAAAAGAGAACAGAGAAGAGAGAAAGCTTACCTCACTCGTGTAGGAGAGAGAAAGAGGAGAGAGAAGGGAGTTCACGATTCTACCCTTGGAACAATCCACACGTTGGGTTCCCTACAAATCAACTAAACTTTATTCATATTAACTAAATATGGATTTTACAACCTAAAACATCTATTTATAACTCCTAAATCAAAGTCCTCCAAAAACTCTAAAATAAACCCTAAAGTGTTCGAATTGAAGAAATCTTCCAGGGATTTTCCAATCCTTTAATCTGGCTCTCATGGAGTGGCACATACAATAATATCTTCACATTGGCTTCATCACTGTGGTTAAGAGCTTGTTCACGCCGGTGAGTGTCTAGTTGATTGTAGGGTTGCATCTTGGGTAAGTTGGGTTGGGGTTTGGGCAAAACTTAAGCCAACTCTGAGAATGGAACAGTCAAACTGTAACCCGACTCAAATCTGAGGTTCCCAACCCGAACCCGACCGATCTTGTGTCTGATTTACTACCTTAACTCAACCTGGGTCCAAGCTCTGTTGACTCAGGTTGAATTGGGTTAGGCTTGGATATCTATCATATATAAGCTAAAATTAAGGTTCACTTTGTAAGACTTGATCTAGGGCTTTCTCACCCTTGGAGCAATTACTCACACCCACTAAACCGAACACTTCTGTTATTTATGTTTTGTACACCAATGAATACTATAATACATAGTAGCAATTATTGGGTTGGGTTAGGTTTTGTTGCCTGATGCCTAGGGTTGAGTCAATTGGGTTCAGGTTGAGTCCAGGCTGCCCAGCCCAAGTTCCATCCCTTGTGGATTGAATTATAAGCAACCCGGGACCTCTGAGCAAACTTGTTTTATGAAGCAATCATATAACTTGGGAACTTATTAAAATGCTGAACCAATATGCTAATGGCACTGAGAAGTATGATCTGATGGTGTGTTCACTGAAAAGGGCTGCTTATGGCTGCACAAATTTTCCACTTAGGTTGTTACTCCCACCACGGATTCTCTCCGTTTCAAGATGATTATGGTCTGTCATTAGCTTATTACTACTATTATTTGTGTCATTTACTCTTCCCACCCACTCTTATCGTTAAAGCTGGACTGCTAGGTTTTATTATGGTCTACTAAACCTTTTGCTAGTCTTATTGGCCCAGAAGTGTGGTTGCAAACTGACTGAATGCAAAGCGGATATTGGCATATCCGTATTCGGTCCATTTATATTTTAAACATTTTCGTATTCGTTTAAATATTGGATAATTTCCATCCCTACCCTGAAGATGCTACTATCAAAAGCTCATTTTCTAAGGTTTTGTCTTTTTTGTTCTTTTTTTTTTTTTGATAGGTAATTATAGGTGAAGACGGGTTTTGAACCCAGGTCTGTGTTACGACACCCACAGACTTTGTTCTGTTTCTGCCATAGCATGCTGTCTTTTAACTGGACTAGCTAACCTGCTAATCTGAGTGAAGCCTGAGAGTGATCCTTCTGAGGGGTTTGTGGTATGGTTTAGATTAGTTTTATGGAGCATCTTTGCCCAAGTTGGGTAATTCCTAGTTTCTCATTTTTAAAGGGAAATAGTGACGGAGAAGATTGCTGGGTAGATTATGATGCTCGTTACTCTTTTTTGATATGGACTCTGTTACTGAGACCTAGTATTATTGTTTTAGCTCCTCATGTTTTCCTTGTCTGGGATCTATGCTGTTTTTTTTTAATTAAATTTCTTTCAGAAGTACAGTGTTCTTTTTGAAAAGATTTTTCTACTACTACTACTATTATTGTTGTTGTTCTTATTACCCTGCATTTTGTACCAATTTAGCTTACCATCTATCAGTGATGGTAATTACAAGACCAACACTGGGTAACTAATGACCATCTAGCAGTGATAGTTGATGCAGAAATGATCTGCCAGTTAAAACTTGAGACTGTTTAAACTACTAGCTACTGAATCATTCAACCCCCCGTCCCCCCCACACCCCCGTCCTCCTTCGATATTGGACAAGTATTATGCGTATAATTGCAGTCTATTTTTTTTTTATTTTATACCAGAATACAATTTTCTGTAACTTGTCCTCGCAAACTGCTATTATTTGCCAAAACATGTTTCAATGCTTAAATTTGTCATTGTATAATTTTTCCCTTGGGGATGACAGGATATTGAGAGGGAGAAGAAGAGGAGTGAAAACCCTGAGGCAATGGAAGAAGATGATGTAGATGAAGTGCCTGAAATTAAGGCGGCACACTTTGAAGAGTCCATGAAATTTGCTCGCCGAAGTGTCAGCGATGCTGATATCAGGAAATACCAGCTCTTTGCTCAGACTCTGCAGCAATCCCGTGGATTTGGATCAGAGTTCCGGTTCCCAGATCGACCTGATAATGCTACAGGCACAGGGGCTTCAGATCCATTCTCTTCTGCCGCAGCTGCTGGAGATGACGATGACCTGTATAGTTAAGTGAAAAGCAATCTCCAGTTACAGGTGCTGTCATCAACTTGTGGAAATGATGACTGCTCCAGTCCTGTTTCTGTTCATAGTACCAAAGACGTTTTCTAGCCAAGCTTGCAAACTCACCCTAGTGCAATTTGTTTTGCGCCGAGCATTTAGTAACTTAAAAGGCTTAAAATTTCATACGACTTTGTTGAAATGAAAGTGTTTAGCTAATTATGTTGAGTGTGGATTTGAATGGGGACAATATGGTTTAAAAGACTTGTTGCTTTGCTCAGTTCGAAAGAGTGTGTGTGTGCTTAATTACTAGGAACTGAAGACTGTTATTGCAGTGAGGCCCAAAATTCACGATTGGCTTTTCTCCATTCCTGCCTAGTATGCAGATTGAGTCTGTTCATCATGAGGAGCTCCATTTCTATAGTCGTTCGACTAGGGATTCTATATATGGTAGATGCATCTTCATTGGAGAGTGATTTACTGGGTCCCCTAAATCTTTGGCGACTGCATTCATGTTTCAAATTGTATTCGTGAAAGACGATGGCTATGTGACTCAGCATATCATAAAGATGATTGACATGGCTGCACTTGTGAACATTTTTTCTGTACGGCTGTTGACATCCCTGCACAAGGCGGGACCTGACTGAGCTGGTGAGAACCCGAGCAGCGACTCCACAGCACCCAGCTGCCCTCCAGGGATTCGATCCTGGGTCTTCCCTATACATGCTGCAGCCACCCGAGCACGGGGCGTTGGCAACTTAAGAACATTGACATGGGGATATTTTAGGAATTCTTGATCCACTTCATGCTCGCATGATCACATCACTTCCAGGTCTGTATGATGCCCTCAGGAGTCGTGACTAGATATAACACGAAATAAAGGATAAAAGAAAGTTGTTTGAGTTGTTGAAAATGTGAGCCCAAGAGGAACACAATATTTAACCAGAATGGACACATTTTATATCCCTTGGATTTGGTGCGACCCTTTAATGAACGACCAAGGTCTGCCCTGCATCAGGAGAGGACACACCAGCACCGAAAAAGTGATTTACACTTTTTGGGGATGCTTATCATTTTTTGGTGCTGATGTGTCAGCCCCTGATAC
>JAOXJP010000008.1:2025579-2037354 GCA_025762735.1 Platanus orientalis | reverse complement strand
AGAGAGAAGAGAAGAGAGAGAGATGGTTTTGTGAAACACCCAATCATTACTTCACAATTCCCTACAACCACACACCCTCGACCTCCGCCTTCCTTCAATCTCCATCTTTCACATCTCTAAAAGATTAAATCATCCTCGAAAACCCTTTTAAACAATCTCAAACATAAAACACACACACACACACACTCTTCAATGCATTCTTGTGTCTCTTTTTGAGAAGAGAAGCCATGAAAGTGACTTCACAATGAAGCAACAAGACAGCAGAGAAGACACAATGAAGTATAAACTACAGTTTCTCTTCCTTCCCTTTTGCTCCAAAAGAATAATAATAATAATAATAATAATAATAATTTCATTATTAGCAATAGTAATTGACTTTGCAAATACCAAATTTCAATAGATTAGAATCAATAATGTCAATTTGCTATACACTCGTTCGATCTTCTTGTTATCAGGTCACCGGAAACACCTTCTTTACAGTGGCCACGATTCCCTAAACACTCTAATTCTATTAAAAATTATGATTTCTTGCTCGAACGATCTTTAGAATTTATTGGTTCCCTGAGAGACTGCACCGGAGGAAGAGTACGCCAGTGAGCAATGTGAGGATCCCTGGAGGAGCAGCAGTTGAGCCGGGGATACTGACGAAGAGTACGAGGGCGCCTCTGACTTGTTCCAGGAGAGGTTGGCCGGTTTCTGGGCTTCACCTCCGGCCGGCAGGTCTTGCCGGATCTCCCTCAGTAGAGCCGCGACGTCTTTCATTGTGGGGCGGTCTTCTGCGCGGTTGCTCGCGCAGAGGAGGGAGATCCCTAGTGCTTGGAGCATTTCTTGAATCTGGGAATCGGGACGGCCTTGGAGCTTGGGATCCAGGATCTCCACTGGATCATGCTTGCTCTTTAGGTGATCACGGACCCATTGAACGACGTGCTGGCCGTCCGGGAATGATGGATCCACCGGCTTCTTCCCGGTTATGATTTCTAAGAGGACAACGCCGTAGCTGTAGACGTCGCTTTTCTCTGTGATCTTCATCGAGCAAGCGTACTCTGCAAATACGATTAAACATCAATATTAAAAAAATTAACAAGACAAATCTTTAAACGGAAGAATTGAAAGGAATGATGGAGGAAAAGAACTAACCAGGAGCCATATAACCGTAGGAACCAGCGAACTGCGGGTTCGCGGAGAACGAGCCGTTTTCATCTTCTACTAGTCTAGCGAGGCCAAAATCCGCCAAGCAAGCCTCATAGCGCTCTCCCATCAGAATATTATGCGCTTTCACATCCCGGTGTAGGATAGCTGGGACGCAATCGTGGTGCAAGTAGGCTAACCCTTCAGCCACACCCAATGCTATCTTGAACCGCGTCTCCCACTCTATTAATCCTGCGCATCCATCATGCAACACCGCCCCTAGGGTTCCGTTTGGCAGGAAATCGTAGAAAAGCAGCTTTGTCTTCCGGTTAGCCGCCCAACCCAACAAGCGTACGATATTCCTGTGGCGTATTCTAGCCAACGTTGCGATCTCCGACGAGAACGCCGAAGCAGAATACTTTTCCGATGACCGGAATCTCTTAACGGCTATCGTTAACCCCGAAGAAATATTCGCCCGGTAAACGACACCAGAACGTCCCTTCCCTATAATGTTGCCTGCCGTCAGACATCTTGCCACGTCATCAATATACAATTCGAGTTTCTGGTAAAGCGTCACCTCCCACGGTGGTCCCAACTCCACGTCATCAGCGCCATCAACATCACACTCATGGTCCCCACCGAAGCTACGGCGCCGCTTTCTCTCTCTAAGGATGATATAGAGCGCTGCCAGGAGGAGGGCACACGCGGCGCAGAGTAGCACCACCATCGCAACCCTAGCTGCGGCGGCGGCATGTCGAGCTGCGTCGCCTCGTCTGTCGGAGACGCAGCGGTTGCCGGAGAAACAGAGGGCTTGGTTTCCGGCGAGGTCGCTTAACGGAAGCTTCGTGAAGAATGGTGTGTCCGGTACACGTCCCGTGAAACTGTTGTAAGAGATGTTGAGGACCACGAGATTTTGAAGACTGGAGAGAATCTGAAGGTCGCCGGAGAGCTGGTTGTGCGAGAGATCAAGGATTCCGAGCTTATTTAGTCCTGAAAATTCCTCCGGGATATCGCCGGAAAGTCTGTTCCAGCTAAGGTTTAAGGCGATCTCGAGTGCCGGGATCTTACCAATGTCCGGCGGGATATCGCCGGAGACTTCGTTCCCGCTCAGGTCCAGTAGCTGGAGTTTTGTGCAAGAGCCGAGTTGTGACGGGATCGGACCGGCAAATCGGTTCTTTTTTAGGACGAGTTTGGTGAGTGAACTCAGCGATCCGAGACTAGGACTCAACACCCCTCCTATCAAGTTGTCGGAGACGTCAAGGTATTGGAGGGAAACGAGCTGGCTGAAATTTTCCGGCAGGATACCGGTGATTGCATTGGAATGTAAGTCGATGAACGTCAGATTCCGGCAACCGGATATCTGTGGCGGTATGATTCCGCTCAACCGGTTCGAACCGAGATCTAAGAAATTCAAATTCCGTAGGTTCCCAATCTCGGGTGGAATCAACCCGGTGATCTTGTTGTCGTTGGCTCTGAAACGGATCAGCGACGCACATCTGCCAATCTCCGGCGGGATCTCACCGGAGATATTGTTCGATAGAAGCAGCAGCTTGTTTAGATTCTGCAACTCGAAGATTCCTTTTGGAATGGGGCCGGTTAGACTGTTTTGAGATAAATCAATCGCTTCCAGATTCCGGCAGCGAGAAATGGATGCCGGTATATTCCCCTCGAGCTTGTTATTCCATAAGAACAGTAACGTTAGATTCACAAGCCGTCCTATTTCCGAAGGAATCGTACCTGTGATTTGATTGTTGTCGAGCTCGATGTGAGTGAGATTCTGGCAATTCCCAAGCTCCGCTGGGATTCGGCCAGAGATTTGATTGACGCTCAGTTGTAACTCCTGTAATGAGGTCAAATTCCCAAACGTCTGAGGAATGCTTCCGGTGATGGAATTCATCGACAGGTCGATCACCAACATCTGCTTGCAGTTCCCGAGCTCCGGAGGGATGACGCCGACTAGGTTATTTTGCCAGAGGAGTACGTTTCGGAGATTATGAAGATATCCAAAACGTGCTGGAATCGAACCAGTGAGCGAGTTCTCGTACAAGTAGATGTTCTGCAGCTCACTACATTCGCCGAGCTCGGGAGGAATTTGGCCTGATAGAAGAGTGGTATAGATCGCCAACGTCTGGAGCTTCTTGAGGAGGCCCAGACTAGAGGGGAGGAACCCTGAGATGCTCGTCTCTGCAAGTCCTAGCATTATCAAGCTGCTGCAATTCCCAATCTCCCGAGGCAGGGGACCTTCAAGATTCTTGTTTCCACCTGCTCTAATCACTTGAAGCTTCTTCAAGCTCCCTATAGAACTCGGGATTTCACCACTTAGCTGATTATCATACAGAATCAACAATGTCAAGCTCGCAAGGTTCCCGATTTCGATCGGAATGGATCCCTCAAGCCGATTCGAATTGAGGCGAAGTGTCTCCAGCTTAGTCAAGCTGCAAATCTCACTAGGGATTTCGCCGGTCAAGGCATTGTCACTCAAATCTAAATACCTCAATTCGCGAAGAACACCAAGCTCCTTGGGGATCGAACCGCTGAGGTTCGTCCCGGAAAGAACGAGCTTGTTCAACGAATTCAAGGAGCTGAAGTTGGAGGGAACATGGCCGAGCAAATCCACAAACCTCAGATTCAATTCCACCACTTCCTGGTGATAATTGCAGGAGATCCCGAACCACCCACAGGGGTTCTCCTCGCTTGCGTCCCAGTCATTCAACACATCGAGCAACCCATTCAAGCCCCTCTTCCATGACATCAGCGCTTGCCCCTGTTCATTAACTGCAACCGCCATGAAAGGCGTGGAAAGAAACAGAGAAAAGAAGATCAGGAAGGAGAAGAGGCTCCATGGATTTGCAGGCATTACTGAACTCTCCCAATTCCTATGTGAGAAGGAAGAGAGGAGGATTGGGGATTGATGAAGGCGACAAGGACAAGGAGAGAAGAAATGAGGGAAGAAACCAAACCATGTTCTTGCAGGTTCTGATTTAAATATGAGTCCAGAGACCCAGAATATCCGGATCCAAGAAACAGCTAGGCCATGATGGGTGTGCAGAGAGACATGGAATTTAGATGGTGTTTTTTCATTTGTTTATGGAGGAGGTGAAGTGGGGAGGGAGAAGGGCTTTTTTTTTTATTTTATAAAGAGAGACTCTGAGTGACTCAGAGGGAAAGATGGGCGAGTGACTTTGCTTATATTTTAATAAGGCTTTATCTCTTTATGTGATCTTATTATATGTAGAGACTGTCTCTCAAAGCTTCAATTTCTCTCCAATATTTCATTCAAGCGAGATAGGGGAGTCTTATGAGCTAGATATCGGCAATGTATGGAGCTTGCAAAGGACCTGGGGTCTATAGACCCTATGCCTCTATTAAAAGAGACATTTGATTGGAATCTTATATCTGATTGATTGATAGGGATGGTCCGAGATAAAGGATTATAGTCCAATGGTTTTTGTCAAGTTCAAAATCCTGATTGGTTATTCTGTCAATTATTGAGAACATATATCATGCCAGGAGATGCAAGATGAGGGTATCTTAATGAATAAATGATAAATAAATACTTTTGTATTTACAAAAATATCCTTTATCAGGTATCATGGGTGCCAATGAGCCAAGCTGAACTAAGCTTTGCCCTGCTTAGCTCGGACTTGTCATACGAATGTAAAGCTTAGGCTCGTGACAAGCCTAAGGTGCCGAGCTCAGGCTAGGCTTGAGCTTGTAAAGCTGGTTGGACTCGGGCTGGGGCTCGACTTAACAGCCAAGAAAGATAGACCCAACAGCCTAATGGTCCATAGTCTTGTTTCAACGTTACTATTTTCATATATATATATATATATAATTTATTATTATAAAATATTTATTCATGTTTTTTGTGAACTAAACTTAGTGAAGCTCGGATGTTGAGCTTAAAACAAGGCTTAAACTCAGCTCACCACAATCCAAGCCTAGTTAGCTCTACTCATTGACAGCCCTAATCATAATTGGTAAATATCTAGACGATTCGGAACTATGAAATGAGTACATATCTAGATTATTCGAACTTTATAATGAAAAGGTCTCTCAAGAGTTCCTATGCCATGTGGCATACCTAAGCTAGTATGACATGTAGCCAAAACATAAAATTTGATGGGTGATTCTCACTTTTTTCATGGGTGAGTTCCACTTTTTTAAATACATGTCGGCACTTTCCCACACTTTAAGCTATAGTAGAGGATTTGCCATGAATTTAAGCTCTATAAGATAAGGAAAGCATTTCATCTTTTTTTTTTTTTTTAATTTTTATTTTCTTTAGCTAACATTTTTTTTTAAGATAACAATCATAGAGTAGAAGCCCTGTGGATGGGGTGTCTCAACTTGCAAAGAGCATTTTGCTTGTTCTGTAGTTAAGGTGTCAAATTGGAAATTAGAATATCCAACTACAACTAAACATGGTGTGGGTCACCTATCCGGACGTCTAGTCAGTGGATGTGCCATCATCTTTTGAGACGGCAAAAGAGATATTGGTAAAACTGTTTTTGATATTCCAAAGCAAAAATTCTATTTTGATGGTGATCGTTTCCCTACCCCCAGATATCAGTATGTTTTCAAATCTTATCCATACCATCATTTCAAACTGTTTAACTTGATGTGGTTGTTCGAATTCTATTCTTATGATTGGGAGAATATATGCCCAAACTGCCCTGTACACGATATTTCTAACTCTCTCTCTCTCTTTAAAGGGAAGCAAATCTTCTGTGATCAATGTGTGATGTGTTTTATAGATTGACACGTGATGTGTTTTTAAATTTAATGCTATTTTAAGGACTTGGTTTTTGGATTGAAGACCTCCTTACACTTTTAGCCCTTTACACACATGGTGTCAGCCTGTGGTGTGGCCACACTTTGGTCACAGAGGATTTATTCCCCTTCTAGGTTATTGATAACCGATTGTTGGGAAAACATTAGGTGAAAACGAATCTCATGAGAACTGTGCAAACGGCACCAGGGTGTGGACACATCAGTGCCGAAAAGTGATAAGTGCCCCCCAAAAGTGTAAATCACTTTTCTGTACTGATGCACCAACCCCTCTGGTGCCGTTTGCACAGTTCTCACGAGATTCGTTTTCACATAATCCAAGCTCCTGATTGTTGAGCAGATGCATAGGTATTGGGTCTGGCCATAAACGTCATAATCCTAACCCCGACCAGGGGTTTGTGGGTTGGCAGAAGCCCACTATTTTTTTAGGAAACATATGTTCTGTGATGAAAATTTTGAGTATATGTGATGAACTATAAGCTGACATATATTGGGGTTAAAAAAATCCAAAAATAGCTTAGTTGAAAAAGTAGGTATCCAAAAAGAGACCAAATTCGATAACACATCTCGTGTCAATCTGTTGTATGCCTACAGAGGTTTCTTTAAAAATAGTGGACTGCCAATGGATCCTTTTGTAAAGGAGCTGGTTGTGCACGATTTCTGGCTAGGTAATTTGGAAAGGGGTGGTAATGTCTAGGCTTAACATTAACACCTAAAGAAGGAAAGGGAAAAGGGAAAAGAGTCAGACTGGATGGAACGTGGTGATGTAGCTAATCGTACAACTGTTCAAATCATTGGACACCTGGAGACAAGGAAGAAGGAACTTATACAGGTCACCAGTCTGGTGCCGACTTAAGTTTCTCTGACACTTAAATTAGAGATTTGCTTCTTCACAAAAATAATCTTAGAATCTTTTTAGAGAATTTCTCGTACCTTTGGAGAGACGTATAGTGTTGTTTTATAGAGTTAGGATAGTGTATGACTGAGGATTCCCTTCTAGATTTCTATCTTGGGCTAAGATTACGGTGCTTGATCGTTGACTAGATTCTCAGTGTTGAATTCTTAGTGTCAGATTCTTGGCATGAATCTCGGAGTAGTTATTAACCTTCTTTATTTGGTTGATTAGATTGGAGTGTCACAATGGCTAATCTTTGTTTGCATTTTAGGTCATTGTATGGACTTCAGTTTGATTTTACCAATTTAAGTTAGGGTTGTCAACTATCCGCCTAAGCATCCATATTCGATTAAGGCAAATAAGGATGCATCTATATCCAATTCATTTAAATATTCGATTCATTTAATAAATATTCAATTACAAACGAATTGAATGTGGATATGTAGACATCCACTCCGATTCATATTTGAATGTTTAGATTTAATAAATAAATAAGAAAAAATGATTATATGCATGATATAAGAAGGATAATTTGGTAAATCATTATAAAAGAGAAACAATTATGGAATCAATTCTTTCCCACCTAGTGTTGTCTTGTATTTTGTTTAGAAGGCAACACAAATCCCTAAGATGCTCTTTGTGCAAGAGTCGATTTCAATGCACCATTATATATGTTATTTATCTCTTATGATGAAAGGATATTAAGGAAAATAAACATTATTGTCTAGATGCTTCGAGGGAATCACAAACCCTAATTTTGGGAATCAGTTAGTTGAAGAGAGAAAAAGACTAAGGCAGAGAGAGACTGACCAGAGGTCTTAACTACAGAGCTCGGTGATGAGACGACTAAGAAATAATCCATGCTTCTCGTAATCTTCACCACCAGTTTCTCTGTTTCCATGACAATAACAAATCTCTTAAGAGAAATCTACCCAAGTTAATCTATGGGAATGACGAGTTCTTTTGTTTGGGTTCTCTTCGTCAGGCTACATAACTTGTATGAATATGTTGGACTGATATTTAAGAGTTTCTGCTTGATGTCAACGAAGAAGAATAAGCCATTTGTGTGAATACGTTAAAAAATCTTATGAATCCATTTGAAGCCTATAGTTGTCGTTCTCATAGAAAAGTGTGAGAAGCTTTGAGAACCCCTCGAAATATATGTCTCACCACTCAAAATCTATATTTTAGGATTGAAAGTGTAATAGAATATATTCGAATTCTTATTCAAAATTCATTTAAATAAACGAATACGAATACAAATTCTATTTTTAAATATATGTAGAAATTCGAATTCACATTCAATATTTGGTTAACTAAATGAATACAAATACCGATACATCTATATTTGCTTCAAATTCATTTCGTTTGCAACCCTAACCTAAGTATTTGTTCGGAGGTGTCATGGTATCCCGAGGTGACAAAGTATGCTAACCTCCCTATCAGAAATTATGCTGCACATTGTCTGGGCCAACTAGAACCTAAGCTGGCAAAGCCAAAATTTGACCTCATGACCAGAAATTTCAGCAAGATAGTCTCAGTTGGGCTATTTTAAGCCTGAAGCAAAATTTGGGCTAAGTTTAGACATAGATTGGTCAACCCCAAGCTAGCCAATCACATATGGTATAATGATGAAATTTATGGTACCTCATGTTCTATAATATTTACCCAAATGACAATTCTTGATCTGATCGGCCATCTTGAGCTTGAACACCACCTTATCATCTTGGATTTGGGTTCGTATTTCAACTTGATTATTAAACAGGTTAAGTTTAGGTTGCATGTTTAGTTATTATTACTTGAAACCCAAAATACATTAATCTTTTTCCACACAGTTCACCTATATTTTTAAATTCCAGAAATAAACAAATTATGATTGGGTTGGGACCGTTGGGTGCTCAGCTATTTTTCTCGATGGTTGGTCAACCCAACCTGATACATTGTTAACCCCTAGATGTTAGAGATGATCTAGCCTTCCTTTGTTAAACGAATCCCATGGATTCCACATTCAATAAGAAATACTCTAATATAGAAGGGAGTGCATATGGTCACATGGTATAAGGGGGGTGGACACATCTGCCTCCATTCAGAGATGATCTGGCCTTCCTTGTTAGACCAATCCCACGGATTCCACATTCAATAAGAAATAATCTAATATAGAAGGGAGTGCATATGGTCACATTGGTATAAGGGGGGCGGCCACAACAGTCTTCATTTAGAGATGATTTAACCTTCATTGTTAAGCCAATCTCATAGATTCCACATTCGATAAAAAATACTCTAATATAGAAGGGAGTGCATATGGTCACATGGTAATGGTATAAGGGGGGCGGGCACATCAACCTCCATTTAGAGATGATCTAGCCTTATTAAGCCAATCGGACGGATTCCACCTTCAATAAGAAATACTCTAATATAGAAAGGAGTGCATATGGTCACATGATATAAGGGGGCGAGCACATCAACCTCCATTCAGAGATGATCTAGCCTTCCTTGTTAAGCCAATCCCACGTATTCCACATTCGATAAGAAATACTTTAATATAGAAAGGAATGCATATGGTCACATGGTATAAGGGAGGCAGACACATCAGCTTCCATTAAGAGATGATTTAGCCTTCCTTATTAAGCCAATCCTATGGATTCCACCTTTGATAAGAAATACTCTAATATAGAAGGGAGTGCATATGGTCACATTGTATAAGGGGGCAAACACATCAACCTCCATTCAGAGATAATCTGGCTTTCCTTGTTGAGCTAATCCCACGAATTCCACATTTGATAAGAAATACTTTAATTAAGACTCAATAAATGGATAGAGAGAGAAAGATCAATGGAGCTCAGGCGGTGACTGATACTCATGAAGGGAGCTCTTTTTTATGCTCAAGTAAGATCCCTTCTTTAGATGGGAGATCGACATCAAGGATAAAAGAGCCCTAGTGGTTGGAGGTTGTTTCTTAAGTCTTTGTCTTGATTATGGGTGGTGGTTCGCTATTTCGATGAAGAGTGAGAAAGGAAAAAAGTTGATAATTAGTCTTGCTGAGCTAGAGGAAGAAAAGGAAAATGATGGAGAGGTGTTTGCGGACTAGTTTAGTGGGCTGGGATTTAGAAGTAAGAAGATGGACTTAAGTGAGGATTGCAAGAATCCAAAATCTAAAGGTGACTTTTGTCTTTATGGGAAGCCCCTGATAAAAAAAAAAATCAACCAAGGTACATTTTGTAAGGTTATGGCCAAGGTTTGGAACTGGAAGGAAGATGTTAAGATTACCCATGTAGAGGGTGGATGCTATAGAATTGATTGCGATAACAAGTACGACTACTTTGAGATTTGGGATGAAGCTTTATGAACCTTTAACAAGCACATCATTGCCTTGAAAAAGTTTTAGAAAGGGTTGAAGCCAGCTATAGTGGTGTTTGATGAAGTGAAATTTTTGATCCGTTTTACAAGAGTCCCTTAGGAATACGCTTTTGATGCAACAGCCCGGGTTTTGTGTCGGCGTCTTGGTTCCTTCAAACGAATGGATCATAGTGAAAACTACAACGAAGAATAGGAGTTTATGAGAGTTTGTGTGAGCATTAATACCAATGATCCTCTTGTGAAAAATCTGATTATCAATTATGACTACCTAAAGCCTTACATAGTATCATTGAAGTATGAGAAGCTGAAAAGTTTCTGTTATTTCTGCGGTCGTCTTGACCATGACGATAAAGATTGTCCTAAGAAGATTGACTGTATGGAGAATGAAAAACCAATGGTGGAAATGCAAGAGATGAGAAGGTTTGATGCCTCTTTGAGGGTGGATCCACTTAGCCTAAAACTACCTCATGAATGGTTTGGCTTGAAGAGTTATAGGGAGGATGGTAAGGATGAATTGGAACAACTCAGGAACTCTCAGTAAGTTAACTCGGAGAGCAAGAAGGGAAACTCCTCAACAGCTAGGGTGGGTCAGATCACTAGCCCTGCTTCTGGCAGGGTAGGTAGACAGTTGGGAGATGGTGTGTCAAGTGCTGGTGAAAAGTTTAAAAAGTTAAGAGACATTGTACAATTACAAGTACTTCCCTCTCCCTCTTTTGAGGGTACTGATCATCTCTTAAGTAAGAGTGTTGTGCATGACAAGTCCCAATCAGATTTGTAGGAGATTGTGATGGGGACGAGCCAAGAGATGAGTTATGAGGTTTTTCAAAATGGTTCTAATCAATTGGAGGTGGTCGGAGTAGAAGTGGGTCAGCCGGTTCAAATCGAATCTAATTAATTGGAGGTGAACGGTTTAGAAGTGGGTCAGCCGGTTTAGACGCTTCAATCAGAGGAACGAAAAAAAAGCATCTATAAGATGAAAGGGCTGGCAAAAAAAGCTAATTGAACGTCCCTGCCTCTGGTGAGTGTGGCAAAGATGGTTCAGATAGAAGGTGATTCTCGAAGGATGAATGTTGCTACGCAGGAGAAGCTTGAGGGGAGTGGAACTTGTGGTGATGCTAATATGTGTGGTGCTAAGAGGAAGATGATGGAAAAACTTGCTGAATCAACGAAAATGGTGAAAGGATCAGCTGGGGATTGTGTTATAGTTGGAGAGGGTGATGGGGATATTGGAATGAATTTAATCAACTCAAAGATGGAGAACCTTGAAATGGAAGGAAATATAACCCTAGCTGGTATTATTAAAGGCATATTCAAGGAAAATATAAAAAAATAGGGGATTTAGAGGGGTGTGGTCTTGGGCTCTTTGGTTACACTCAGAAGTGGGTTAGCAAGAAATGAGTTAGAGATGGGGAGGAAGACAGTGATGCGGAATCTAGTTTAAAGATTGCTAAGTTTGCTTCGGATGATCAACTCGAGTGTTGGAAATATGTGTCCTGACAAAGTCATTCACATAAAATATAGACATGATTAATTAATATTCAATCATCACATGAATTTGTTTCTTTATATGGGTAATTATTTGATCTCATGAGATGAGATAGGTG
>JAOXJP010000008.1:2001101-2015652 GCA_025762735.1 Platanus orientalis | reverse complement strand
AAGTTGATTTATTCCACTCAATCAATTTCCTTTTGATGCACTACAATTTTTTAAGGAACTTGAAGCCCTCCCAACCAATGCACCAATGTTGCATCACCGACCAATTGTAACCAACTCCCAATCATTCAGAGACCTTCTGAGGTGTAATCAAGTCCCATGCAATGTGGCCATTCCCCCAACAATAATGCTCTTTCACAGAACCATTACAGCATGTAGACAGCTTGAACAACATGGCAAATCCTTCTAACAGAGGAGAGTTGCCACACCATATATTCCTCCAAAATCCAACCCTTGACCCATCCCTCACATAATATGCCATGCGCACCTTAGGAATTGGTCATAGAGTTTGGATATACCTTTTCCATACCCTGTCGCCATATGTCCCTTCAGGTACCGCAGCATCCCATCCCCTATTGCACACCCCATATTTGGCTGCCATTTCCCTTCTCCAAAGACTGTCAACCTCTATAACCAGTTTGCCAGTAGATATTGGTTCATTAGTAAATAGTAATGCAGGGTATTCCTTTGGAAAGGAAGTAAGCACCTGCTATAATGAGCTTAACAGAGACTAAAACAAGGTTTTCAAAGAATAAATAACAACTGGGGGAAATTCTGGAATTTCCTGTCAGAATATGTGTAATGACCAAATACCGCTGGTCATGCTTCAAATCTGAAAATTTCCAGGTGGATTCTACAGTATATAAGATAAAAAGTTCAAATTTCACAAATTTTTTATAAGATTTGATTTTTTTTTTTTATCAATAAAGTAATATATTAAGAAGGGAAAACGCATGAGAAATACATCCCTTCAAGAAGATCAGAGAATCCCAATTAAAGATCCACTCAGCAAAAGAAACATTAGAAAACAAAGGCAAATGGGACACCAAGTTAAATAATAGAGAAAAGGCCAAATCCAGCAATTTCGAGGACTCCGTCAAATTGCCCTCAAAGATTCTCATATTCCGCTCCTTCCAAATGCTCCAACAAATCACAAATGGAATGCATTTCCATAGAATCTTTCTCCTATAAGTTAGGCAGTCTAAAGGGGATTGACTCCATTCCTCAATCACAGCCTGGAGGTCCTCCTACAAGACCCAACGTCTTCTGAAAAGACCAAGGAAAAAAGCACCAAAGGGAATTAGCCACTAGACATTGCACCAATAAATGATTGGCTGATTCTTCCACCACCATACACATCACTCATCTATTAGGCATAACCATCCCTCTAGTAATGATTTTGTCCACCATTAGAATCTTGCTCCAATAGGCCAGCCACAAAAAGAAACAAATCTTCAAGGGCATGGGGAACTCCCAAAAGAACTTCAAGATTCCAAAATTATACCTCTCCTCTTCCAATGACTTGAAGAAAGAGTTCACCGAAAAAGCTTCCATTGTCGTTAGCGGTCCATATACGTCTATCCCTGGAGTTAGGATTACCCCTAACTACTAAAGCCAGCTTGCAAAGCAAAGCCTCCGCCTCTTGAATCTCCTAATCAAAAAGGTTAGGACAAAATTTAAGATCCCAAGAACTAGCCGAACACGGATCACCCACATGATGACTAACCGATCCATTCTTACAGGTTGCCAAGGCATATATATTGGGGAAATCCAATGCCAATAATGGGGATTGACCACACCAAATGTCCAACCAGAATCTGACAGACTTTGGCCATCATTGATTTCAAAAGAAATATGCTCCTTAAATATGTCTGTAACCAAATAGATTGCCTTCCAAATACTACGCCGGGGTTTCTTAATAAAGTTCCTCTTTTTACCTCTCAAAAAAAAAATGTCCGTAACCAAATAGATCACCTTCCAGATACTATGCCCATACGAACCTCTAGGCATTTTACTCATCCAACCCATATCATCTTCACCATATTTAGCTACAATAATATTACGCCAAAGGGCCATTTTCTCTTCCCCAAATCTCCACAACCACTTTCCAAGAAACGCTCTATTGAGAGTATTAATAGGACGAATACCTAAACCACCTTTGTCAAGGAATTTACACATACTCTTCCAATCCATAAGATAAAATTTGGAGAAATCATCTGAGGCTCTCCAAAAAAAATCTCTTTGAATTTTCTCCAACAGCTTTAAAATCGACAATGGAACCATAAAAAGGGAGAAGAGGTATAGAGGCATACACGACAAACATTCTTAAGGACTAGCTTACCCCCTTTAGACAAAATTCTTCCTTTCCAAGGAGACAACTTCTTTTGCATCCTTTCAACAACCGGAGCCCAAACTGATTTATCTTTAAATTTCGCTCCTAGTGGAAGACCCAAATATTGCCCCGGAAGATTAGACACCTGACAGCTAAACACACCAACCAACTGATGACTATTGCCGATAGAACCCACAACCATCATTTTACTCTTCTGTAGATTAGCTTTCAGTCCAGAAGCCGCTTCAAAAAGCAATAAAATACATCTAAGGACACATTTGATTTTCTCTTGCAGTTAGCCTATGAATCGAAGAACATCGAGATTGAGGAAGTTAGCTTATGTTCTAGGTTTAACAAATCACAAGGGTTGTGATGAGGAAGATTCTCCCCATTGAATCAAAGAACGTTGAGATTGAGGAGGTGTGGCTAGGGCTGTCAATCGGGCCGAGCCGAGGTCAGCCCGAACTTAGCCCGAAATGTTTTATCCAAGCTCGAACACGGCCTAAATAAAACTTTGGGCCTAAAAGTTGGGCCCAAACTCAACCTGTTTTAAAACAAAGGGCTTCAGGCAGAGTCTGGGCTGCCTGAATTCACTCTTTTCTTAATTTTTGGGATGATTTTAGGCCCATAATTGCCCCTAAATGCATATTATATAAGGTTTTTTGAACAGTTGACACTTGACCTATTTGATGATAGTAAATTTTTAAAAAATATATGGATCCAAAAATAATAAAATATATATATCTAGACCTAATATTAGCATATCAATAAAATTATTATTTGCTAACTAGTTCGGGCTAGGCTTTGGGTTGAACTTGAGTCTGCCTAAACTCAACCCGAATAAAACTTCGGGCTAAAAGTTGGGCCCAAACTCAGCCCAGCCCATAATTAGATCGGTCCAACCTAATTATTTTTTCGGTTGGACATGTCAGACTTCGGGCCAGCAAGACCCAATTGACAGCCTTAGGTGTGGCCCCAAAAGGTGAGATGCTTGAAAGTCATCGAGAGAGCGAGAGGTGTGCGGGCTTGCATTGTCTTCCTGGCAAGCAATGCTTGTTGGGTTATTGACTGCTTGGCTGAAGCAAGGAGGTTACCGAGGGAGTTTCATTTAATCCGATCCAGAAGGAAAGATAACAAGGTTCTATTGGTGAGAAGGAATGAAAATCAGCATAGGATATTTGTGTGTAAATTGGAGCTGAATAAGGATAGTAGGGAATGGTCGGTGGTTATCCTTGAAGGTCGGCAAGGTGGTGGATGGGAGATTATGGAGAAGGGCCTCCGGTTGTTCACTGAGGCAGGGGTGATGGTGATGCGGAATGCAATGCAAAACACTTGAAGCAACTTCCAAATAAAAAATAATAATCCAGAGAATTAATATTGAAAATTTCGACCCAGTGACAATTTCATAATTTTTTTATAAAAAATAAAAAATTACCAAAATACCCCTCTGAAGTGTTAGAAAATTCCGGACTTCTGGGATCATTCTGTGCAGACCTTTACGGACTTCTCATAAAAATTGCATAGGATTTGGAACAGTCTAGCTATTTATTCCAAAAATTACTCAATTTGGTCATGCCCGAAAAATTACAGAAATGTGAAAAATCAAGTACTACAATCCGATGCTCCAAACTTTCAAAAAACTGTTCTTACCTCTTATAGTAGACCACAATGCCTCTTGAAAAGTCCCGGAATCAGTCCCAAATCCTGGCTCAAAATATATATAAAATTCAACAAAGCCTACCCAAAATAAGAGTGACACTTGGTACAGATTCAACATGCCCTTAGTTTAAAGGGGCTGGTTTTATGACTGGGAAAACACTTCAGGGTAGGTCGCCCAGGGGTCCTTGATGTCCCCACAAGAGGCCTTGATCAAAGGTTGGGTGGTGATTGCTTGGTGATCAAATTAATCACTGAAGGTTAGCCCCAAAGTCTGCAAAAATCTGTGAAGAATATGAAGTTTAAAGAGAAGAATGAAGCACTGGAGAAGTAATGGAGAAGAGAAGACCAAATAGAAGAGAGGAAACAATAAGAACAGGATGAAGATTGAAGAAGAGAGAGTAATGGGGAAGGATCAAAGCCCACTTGCGGGTTCAAAAAACTCAATGTATTCACATCTGAACTGCTGAATCGTTACAGCCATAGTGTTTTAAACCCTCTTTAATAAAATTTGGACTAAAGTCCCTAAAATACCCCACATGACCAGCACTATTTCTCCCCTTTATTTTGCATAAAAAAAATTAATGTAAACTACCCTAAATACCCCCTAAACATTACTACTCACTAAGCCATTAATCTATGGCTGTAAAAAGGCCTTATTACATCCTAATTTTGAAAATAAAAACCCTAAAACTCCTAATCACCATGGAGATCTTCCCCCTTTCTTCTTTCCTTTGTGAATGTTAGGCTTAGGATTCCAAAGAGGGTAAGCCTTCTCCAAGTAATGGAGAGTTGCTGCATCAGATAGCTATCCCTTAAAAATTAAAGAAGCCCCACCAACTACAGATTTTTTTCTTTTAAACCAACAATCTCAAGCCACATCATTTCAAAATGAAAAGGGGGTGGACCTTTCCAGCCATCTGAAGTCTTCAACAAAATGGGGAGGTGATCCAAAGATGGATTGGGGAGTGCCACTTGTTCTAGATGAGAAACATGATCTTCCCATTCAGACACTAAAAACCAGTAAATTTTTCTCAACGCCGGGTTTTCCTGCTTGTTAGTCCATGTGTATTCTACTCCAAGAAGAGGAAGATCTAAAAACTCCATACAGAAAATAAATTCTGAAAAACCATGCATTTGGAAGTTAAGTGTACACATACCTTTCTTTTAAGATGGGAAACACACTACATTGAAGTCTCGAGCAACACACCATGGGGAAGGCCAATCAGTTTGAACCTACTTTAGCTCATTCTACAATAAATTCCTCATAAATGAGTCATTTGGGCCATATATTCCTGTAAAGACCCATTCATATGCATCTTCCATGCTTTTACACCAAAGTACTGAGAAATCACCAATTTTGTAGCTCGACACTTTGACCACCTCTTTATTCCAAGCAACAAGAATGTCCCCATCTCTCTGAACCACCTCTTTATGTACAAAACCCCAGTTTCTACGATCTCAAACATCCATAGCCTCCATATTCCCGAAACTCTCCATTTTCATCTTCTGAAATACCATCATGTCGATCCTCCACCATGTACATATACCCTTCGCAACCAACCTACAATCCCTAGAGCCTAAGCCCCTCACATTCTAGCATTTCTATGTAAGAATATGTATTTTCATTGAATAACAGATAAATCCTTAAAGGCTTTCCACTCTCCAGACTTCTCCCCTTTCCCGGCATCCTCTACTTCTTCCTTCATCACCAGTGGTCCCTTCATAATTTATCAAGAATTGTAGTCTTTTAATTCCCTATTCCTTGCACCCTTTTTTCCCTGCTTGCTAATACTCCAAACCTTCTAGGATTCATTTAACACCTTTCAATCTCCTGAACTCTTCTGCTTTGCATTCAAAAAATATTAAAGAAGACCCCAAGTTTCTTACAAAGCTCCATAATTTTTTTAACCATCCATTCAAAGGGGGAAGGAGGCGGTTGCAACATTATAAGTGTCTCAGAAATGGGTTTATTCCCCGTATCCGCTTCCCATATGTCACCCTCTATTTCGGTTTCATAGGCAGTTGCAATGATATCGTCACCGATTTCAAAGACCCCTCACAGCCCCCCTCCATGAGATGCATCCACCCTATCCCCCCAACACCTCTGCCCATAAACATTTGACAACTTCCATAGTTCTAGCGGGGCTTCAGAGCATGCTTTCCTACCATCTCGCTGTCCATCACTCCATACTGACATTGACCTACCATAGTTCCCCTTCCTCAAACGCTTCTTCTTCCGACCAGTTGTTCCCATCATCACCCCTTCCCTTTTCCAACCATCTGAGCTTTAGAATTAGTCTGACACTCATGCCCACGGCCCTCCTGTATTACAATTCCCCTTTCAGAAGGACATCCATGGTTCCTTCTCCCAAGGCACACGCTCCCTATCTAGAAGCTTCTCCTTTTTTAAAAAAAAAAAATCTTTCTCCATTTCTGCTCTCGGAGTCGCACCTTGGTTTCTTGGTTGATTAGGTCTTTTAGGCATTCATTTCCCACTTCTGTTATATGCCATGAAAATCCATCACCCGCTTCGGCTTTTCCCCCTTTTCTCGATCGCCTAAAATCTGCACTCTTCGCCCTTTCTGTTATAACCTGGATTGGGCCTACCACCTCCAATCGGGCTTGTCTTATGAACTCCCATGCTAGACCTTCTAAAGGCTTTGGGTTTAAGTCACACTAGTTGGGCCCTCCTTAAACCCTCATTGCACCTAACGTGGTTAGCATTGCGTTTAGACTGATTATTTGGTCCACCCGGTGCATGACCCAAGCCAGACTCGTACCCACTTTTAAACCCATACTTGTTCTTCTCGATTGCCTTACTTCCCTTATTTCCATTTCTTCCTCCCCCTGTTTCTTTCTTTCACAGGTGGCAGGTCCCATCTTCGGCAAAACATACCTTCTCTTTCAGCTGCCCTCTACCAGTTTCTGCCCTAGACCTGCAATTTTAAATTTTGAAGAAAAGGCAACATCTCCTGCCAATGCAGCCCCTCGCCGAACCTTTTTTGTCACCGCTGGTAAGGTTCCTCAGCACCTCGAAACCACCCTGTTTCATCGCCTCTACAGTGTTCTGATCATAGCTTCCCACCTCTTCCTCATTTCTTTTGGGCAACACTATCGTCGGACCATCTTCACTCCAAATCGCTATGTGGTAAGTTCTTTCTCCATCAGATTTGTACACAGCTTCCAGTATGTGGCCATTTTCTTTAACCAGCACAAGCACATGAGCCCATTCAATGGCCAGGTTATCTGCCAGTGCCACATCAAGAAAATTGCCATACTGATCTCCAATAGCCTCAATGATGGGGTGCTCCACAGTTGTGCCGGGAGCCCATATACCCTCACCTATCAGCCTACTTTTTTGTTCCCTATGCCAGCCCATGGATGTTAGGCGTCCATGAACAATCAACATCCACCCAAGTACATCTTCCCCTCGTTTAAGACCCTTTCTGCTTCTTCCACGGAAGGAAATATAAGCATAAACAGACCACCAACCTTTATTTTCACTCCCAACTCACCCGCCATCTTCCATATTTTACAACACCAGTAGGCAAGTGAGGTGGTGTTGTATCCTTTCCCTTCTATACGCGTGATTAGGAAGTTCTCCAATTGCTACTTGCACCCAGCAGCAACCTCCCTATCCGCCATAATCACCCTACTTCCTAGTACCACTTTCACCTGTCTCCATCTCCTCTGGCCAATCCCAATTAACAACTGCCTGAGCATATGTCTTATGGGATTACACCATCGCACTGCCAACTTGCACCTTATCCCTTCTCCTTCTCCTCCTGTCAATGGCCAAAACACTGACAGGGTATCTATCACTTTGTGACATGAATTATCTATTTTAAAGTCTTACATTTTTAATTGACGTCTGGAGTGTTTATATATATGTTGTTTAGAATTTTGATGATTGATTGAATAACTTCTGAAGAAGCAAATTGCAAAAGCTCTTGGATGTGTAAATTCCTCCTACCCATAATTGTTTGCCTTCAATCCTAAGCAGTAACCCGTATGATTCTAGGTGGTATTTTCTTATCTTTCTATATTATTCTATTGCAAAATCCTTTGTTACATAGCCTACAAGGGACCCAATTTCTTTCAAACTGCACAACCCTAGCCTTCATCTCATAAACCTTTGTCTTTAAATACCCTAACCTTTGAAGAAGAGATAACAAACAGAATTTTCCCCATGGTCTCATGCCATTTTTTTGTTATTTCTATTGGAATATTAGAAAAATCTCTTTTGGTCCTACACAGCTTCCCATGAAGACACAACGAAAAACATTGTTACCAAAGTTATCTCATAATGACAATGACCAGAGAAAGGTTAGTTCTAAAATCAGCTCTATTGCATCTGATGATCCACGCAGAAAAAAAAAATCCTTACACCAATGTTCCATTTTAAAACACATATTAATTGGGTGGGGCTAGTATCAGATGCATGGGTCACAACAGATCAAAAGCTTCAAAATGTTAAGCAATGAAAATACATGTGTTGCAATTCATAGATTCGTAGCGATCTAAAGAATAAAAAAAAATCCAAATGGTAACACCCAGAATGAAACCTAGTAGGTAGATACCTTCTATGCAAAAATAGTAAGTTGGTATTTGGAAAACTAGTCTCATTTTACCGTTCAAAAAAGAAAATCTCATTTATGTAAACCATGCAAAAGTCTTTAAAAACATCCTTACAATATAGTTTTGAAAAATGTGATAATAACTCTTTGACTCGAAAATGCATTGCAATGTCATCTTTGTGCATTGGGAAACCCTTCATTTGTATCTTTTTGTTTTTGTTTATTATTATTTTTGACAAGTAAAACAAAAGTTTATAGATGGGAAGAGAATGGCCCAACAAAACTGTACATCATAACTTTACAAAGATATATAGCATGAGAAGCCACCAAGGGCTCTACACCACATTAAATTGATCCCAATCATGGTGTTCCAGTCCCTTTAAGAGGTCCTTTCTACTCGGAAGACCTTCACTTGTATCTTTGTTTTGTTTTTCAAATTTAAAAAAATATATATATGTACTAATTTCAGAAAGAATTACCAATTCACACCAAGAGAAAGAGATACATATTTCCATACAAGAACATGATGGTTGATGAAAACAGAAATGGGTAGAAATCCTTACAAAGACGGGCGAGCTTCACGTTGACTAATGTATGCAAAACCAATGTCCTCATCCTAAAGTTACAATTAAAATACCCATTGTCAAACAACAACAAACGGTCAAGCATAATAATTGATGGAGGGGTGGGAGATGTATGTGGGGAGCACAATTGCACCTCAAGGAGTTTTTTGGCCTGCAAGGGGGATAGGTGGGTATTTGCTCCCATGAACTTCAGCATTTGTTCTTCAGTTATGCCCCCCTGAAAACCTTAAAAATCCAGCATTTCAGAAGAACTTCATTCCGGATATCAAAATAATGGAGAATGAAAAGCATCATTAATGTGCAAGAACTAAGAGGGAAAAAAATAAAAAAGAAGTAATCTAATCACTTTAACAAATTGATGGCTGACCTTAGGTGGCATCCAGTCCACACCATGGAGCAGGCAACATTCCCCATAAGAGGCTCTCACTGCAGCAACAAACAATGTGCTCCTGAAGAAGCGTGTATTTCCATCGTAAGGCTCACCATAGTGAGTCAACGATATGACATCCGCCACTGGAGGAAGACCTGGTAAACAGCAGATGGAAAAATTATCAGTAATCTTTGAGGTACCTTTATTATATTCACAATACTAAAATTAAAATAAAGCCACCATAACAGTCACCAAACTCATTTCACAAAATAGATAAAGGTATCACTTTCATAGTTTAAAACCTTTTTTTTAATCAAAAAGAACTTGGAAAAGAGTGTTAATCAACACTGATACCCTTACAGGTTAAAAAGACTCAAAGCCACATCATTTTTATTTTTTATTTTTTTGGGTAAAAAAAGCCACTTTAAATTACAATAGGCCAATGTTCTAAAGTATGCTGCAAAACCACCTGAATGTATTGGTTAAGTAAATTATGAAAGACATTACCAAGCTCGTCGTCAAATGCAAGGCAGTATGCTTTAAGCTCACGGTCTGTCTCTAAGTTCATGCGCTGACCTATCAGAAATGCTGAAAGCAATGAGTCGCTCATTCTTGCAGACTCCAAATCTTCCAAGCTTAATGGAAGAACATCTTTTAGAACACCTTGAACCTCCTCATATCCAAGATGACCGCCAGCCAAAACTTCCCTCAGAGCACCCACCATTCTCATTTCAGTAGTGCCATGCCCAAAATATTGGGGCCCGATTGAACTACCCATTATTGAGCCCTCAGGATCTGCAATAAAAATTACGTCATGCGGAAGAGCTCGAACCAGAAGAGGCCAGAATGTGTTCATTGCACGTCTTTCTCCTTCACTCCATTGGGTAGCTTCCGGAAAGGCATTTGCACGGATCGTCATTGCAGCAAAAAAAGTCCCCAGCTGTGCTTTAGAAACTTCCTCTTCATCTTTAAGTTCTCCCCTTGCTAAGAATCCATACATAAATAAAATAAAGTGGCATCAATACGAGAAATCTATTTAAATTTTCAAAAATTGTTCCTTAAATTCAAACTGTTGCTTGAACTTCAATTTTTGACGAGGAATATTGATGCAGGAGCATTCAAGATCATCAAAAAGAAATAAGATGATCATGGATGATCAAGTGGGGTCCACTTCGAGTTTATTTTTAGGTTTATTGGGTTTTTTCATAAAAGTTTTAATCTCGTAGCTTACTTTTAGCTTTAATTTTCCGAGGAAAAAATTAGATTTTTTATTTGTATATTAGAAAGGTTATTCGGTTACCTTTCAAACGAGACCAAGATCTTGCAAATCTAATGTGATTAGGGAGAGCTCTGACCATATTACTAAAGGGGTATCAATATGTGATGGGAATAATGTTTTTATTTTAGTATTTTTTTTATTTTAGGGTTTAGCAAATAAAAGGAGAAAATTGGGGTTGCCATGAGGTATGGACCCAAGTTTTTAATTAAGTCAATAATTCGTAGGTGTTTAGTAGTTGTTTATTTTTAGTAGGTTTCTTCGGTTAAGAGATTTTAGTTTCTAATTTGATTTGAGAGACAAAAAAAAGTAATACATATCTATTTAAAGAACCCGTAAGTATAAAATCGAGGACAGATTCTCTGGTTAAAGTTTGAGTGAAGTTTTGGCCTCATATTGTACTTATGGTTGGTGTCGTAAGACCTACTAGTGGTTGATGAAATTAATAGCTCCAATCGATTGGCACTGGTTAAATTATCTTCTTCTTGTATATGTTTATTCAACATCATAAACTGCAGTTGCTGGCCGTGAGTTATGGCTGTCGCTGCTACTGAGTGATCAAATTCAGCCATCGAATTACACATGGGTTCTAATGTGGGTTATTCTATTAGTTAACTCTGATTTTTGTTGTGGGTTTCTTCTCAATTACTGCACTGCATCATCTCTATCTTTGGCAGACATGATACATCAATCCATACATATCCAACTCAGTTTTTCTTCTTGTTCTTTGAACCCAATCTGCCCTAATTTGTGCTGAAATCCTGAAACAGCACCTCAGTTTTAACAGTTTGACAAACCTAAACATCTCTTACCAACTTCATATTTTGTGGTGTTATTCTTCATCCTAAGACCTACTACCCTTCAAAATTTCAGGCCAAACAGAGACCCCTAACCTGGGCTTCCAGTCAGTTGTTGATTCTCTCCAGCAGACCTGTTTTCAGAGTTACTATTTGGTGGATACATAGAAAATCAATCCTACACATAGAGTGATCTATTTCTGAATTAGAGACTATTATAGTCCTATTTTGGGCCCATTACCCGCAGGAATACAAGCAACCCTACTAGTCGTCCTACATCGTTTGTTCAATCACAGCTATATGAAATTCTACATGTGTTTTTCCTAAATGTTATCCATGATATCAGAGCTCTCTAAACTCATACAAAATGTAAGAGACTATATAAAGGTGGCGATGGTCTGTTAACCATTATAAGCTATTTCTCCTTTTAACCCCCCACTCCACCCCCCCCCCCCAAAAAAAAAATGTCATAACAGAAAATTAAGAGAATTTGACTACCAGAACTAAAAGATTTTGTCAAATCTGGCACGTATATTAGGTTTCAATGTGGCTAACATCCATTAAACTATCAAGAAGTAACCAATATACAGCCGCTTGCCTATTACACGCATCCTTTAAAATCTGTGAGAGTTGATACCACCGACCTCGGCTTAAGATCGTTCTTCATTCAATTACCTATCACCCACTAACCCCTACAGTCCCAACGAAAAATCGAGGGGCAAAAAAAAAAAAAAACAATAAAAATTTCACCTGATCTGAGAATCGTATCCAAAACCTTGTAAGCCTGCTCTTCTCCAAGTGGCTTCGTCTGCGTCGGCCCCGTACAGACCCTAGCTTGAGCTTCCAGCACAGTCTGATTCGGTTTCGGGATCTTCGAACTGCGATACGAAGAAGAGATCGCCGGATTTCGGATATCCGATTCCAGAAGGCCTAATTGATCGATAATCGCCGAATCCAATGCGACTTTTACAGTCGTGTTACTCTTTGGCCGCCGAATCGAGCACTCGCGCTCGTTCGCAGCGAACTGCAGAAAGATTTGGTTAGGTGAGTTCTCGAAATTTCGGGGTTTCCTGCAGTGATTAGAAGGGACAACGAGGAAATTAGGGTTCCAATTCAGTAAAGCTCTCATGGCTGTCTTCCACTGCGTCAGAGAATTCGAAGAAGCCAATAACAGAAAAGAGCAGAAGATCAAAGGTTGCGCTTCGTTAAAACTGTTCTGTTTTCAGAGAAAAGTTTCCAATCGGAGCAAATGTTCTACCTTAGGTTGACATAAGTCAGTCCTACTAAATCCGGCCTCTTTCTCAAATTTGTCTACTTCCCGTGTAACCACGCCTCAAATTTGGTAGGCCAATTACAGTCTCCCTAAGGTAGGACTTATAATTAAGGGCCAACACATCAGCATCGAAAAAGTGACTTACACTTTTTGGGATGCTTTTCACTTTTTGGAACTGATGTGTTGACCCCTGATCTCAGTCCTACCGTAGGAACATTAGTTGGTCCTACTAAATTCTCAGCGGCCATGGGCAGGTGTAGAGGGTTAAAACTGTAAAAACGATTTTTAAATGATAAATATAGGTAATCCATAATGGTGGTTTTTGAATCATTTGAGTCCCTACACATGAATTAAAGGAGGGTGTTATGATAAATACATATGAATTTATTAATGCATCCTTTATCATCGTGCCACATCTTGAAGATGGACTAGAGTGGTACTGTCCATTCAGACTGAAAGTGGGGATTGGATTATGTGAAAATGATGTAAACCCACCAAATCCTCAGGCACTAAAAAGCCCCGTCGATTTGGTGTGCCCTTAACGAAATCCTAAAGTCTGCACAAATGCATGGGCGGACACACGTGGTGTTGAAAAGTGAAAATCAACCCCCAAAAAAATGTAAATCATGTATTTGAGCCATGTGTTTGCCCCTGTATATAGTCAGACCTTTGGAATTCATTAAGGAGGTGGGGTACACCTAATCCACCCCCAGTTTGTGTGCACACAAAAGATCTACACATAGCATATACATGGACCTTGGTGCAGACACATTAGTGCCAAAGAGTGATAAGTGCGGAATGATATCCTTTGCAACGTGAATATTTATGCTGGGGTTGGAGTCACCATTCATGGGGCATCATGTAGTGTCAGGTACTGACAGCCCATACACTTTTGTCAGTACCTGATGCCACACGGTGCCCCATGAATGGTGGCTCCAGCTCCGGCATAAATATTCACATCACAGAGGATATAAACCTGATAAGTGCACCCCCAAACATTAAAACAAACAAACAAACAAACAAACAAACAAAACAAAGCAACTTGGGTCTATTCGGAAAATCATTCTCTAGTTATTCTCTTCATGAGTCAAGAAAATGGATTTTTTGGATTCTTCAGTTTTTTGAGTCATTCTCTAATTAGATGAACGTTTGACAACATTCAATCTATAATCCTTTATTTTTAAATTCTTTTAAGTTGAATTTTGTTTGGCATTGATTTCTAGAAAATGCATTTTTTTTCCAAACTAACACATAAATTTGGCATATTGTTGAATATATATAATCAATAACCCATAAAAATAGTGTAATTATCATTTAGATCAATCCCAACAGCCACCAAAGCCTAATCATAGAGAGAGAAAGAAAGAAAGAGAAGTTGGTTGTAGAATATCCGATATTTATAGCCTTTGGTGGTAGTTGAGTACTTGTAGAAGTTGGTTGGTTAGCTGTGCAAGAATCTTTATTGTTCTTGAAGTTCAACTATCTTCTTCTTAAAGTGTTGTTTGATGTTTGATCAATGGCTAAAATTGAATCATTCTTTATATTAAGGAGTCATTATTGCTCTTGTCTAATCATCCTTTGAATCAGGATGGAGTTTTAATAAATAGAGGAGATTTATTGCATACTTTGTATCTTTAATGATTTGCACATTTTAAATGACTTGCAAACAAAATTAATTTTTCCATTATACTTTTTGGTGTATTACAAGTTTAAAACTACCTTATTCGTAAATCTTAGGGTTTAAACAATAATTTATAGGTATTTTGGGTTTTATGTCCTTCCATTTGCAAATAAGGAAAGTTATTCATACATGAGCCTCATTCACAAATGAGGATCATTTGAAAA
>JAOXJP010000008.1:1958799-1984167 GCA_025762735.1 Platanus orientalis | reverse complement strand
GACAGTTTTAAAGGTAACTAACTAACCTTTCTAATGACACCACAACTCAAACAAACAGGCAAGTTTTGACATTTGAAAATTAGGGCTAAATGTGAGTTACAGGATTACAACTTTATGATATAAAACTTGATAAACCCATCCGACATAATCATCTAATTTATTCTTGTTGCTCATGAATGCTCCAGCAACAACAAACTTATCCAAAACATATGTTTATTCACTCAGAATTCAAGGTAGAGTTGGTGGAGGCAACTTTGGCACATCTACTATCTTAACAATCTCTTCTTGCTAACTTCCTTCTAAAGTTGATCGCACCATTGAAGCATGTTGTCGCAACTTTGCTCTATTTGCAAGATATGTGTCTCCTCATCATAAGTAGCCTTATTTTCATTGATCCATTGCTTACCTAGCACCACCTAATACTCTTCCAATGTAGCACTTTTACAATCAGCACCATCAATATAAATCTCTTATTGAATTGAACGAATAATCTTTTTCATAATATCCACAAAAATTGATTTACAATATCTTGTAACATCTTCTCAACAAGATTTGTGGAAATCAAGTTCTCCTTATCTCTATCACTAAGGTTGAGAGGTCTGAAAGATATTAAGGTTGATTGTAGGTTGTGCAATAAAGTTTTTTGAATAAAAAAAAAAAAAAAATTTTATTTTTTTTTTTTTTTTTTTTTTTTTTTTTTTTTTGCTAAGAGAAAGAAAAAAAAAACAACAACTAGAGTCACACTACTTGCTGCCTACATTCGCTCCTAGGGTTGAAAGCATCACATTTTCAGAATTCTAGAGTCACACCAGAGGAAAAAATGGCTAGTAGCCTTAGAATTGTCATTTATTTATCAATCAATATAATAAATAAACACTAAAATCTCACTCTTACTAGACTTCCTATAAAAAACCCTAAATTGTCATGTTGAAAGTGATACCCTACTAATTATTTTGGCATAACTTCTCCAAAACAAAAAAGATGTGCAAGATCTTAGACTCTTCAGAAAGATAACTGAATAACCTTTCAAATGACACCAAAATCAAGCAAATCAGATAAGTTTTTACCACCAAAATAAAACCTAAAGAAAAGTGATAAAAATAAATATTTCACTTTCCTAAAAATATATAGAACCCACTCCACTTGGAAGTAGATAAAAACGCCCCATACTAACTAACAAGAAACTAACCTAGTTTAACTAAAAAAAATACACAAAAATTAAACCTAAAATATCCAAAATGCCCTTGCATAAGCCAATCAAATTTGAGTATGGGTCGTTTCACCTCCTCACTCAATTGGCTCCAAAATAAATTGTAAATAGAAAAGGCTATGATTCAATAGCAAGAGCAACATAGCTTTTCACAAGTGAAAAGACACCAAAAGGAATGGATTTCGCCAAAGCACAAGAAAATTTATAAGATAATTAAGATACCAGTATCAATATTTTTCGATAATTAAAGATACCAGTATCAATAACAACAATATATTTAAAACATCATCTTGAAAACTCATTTGACAGAAAAACCCCAGCATGAATGCTGTTCGAAGTCCAATAACAAGGCCTTTCAAGTAGAATGAAATCAGTCAGCATCATAACATTGCTAACTATTCAAAGAGCATGTACCACCTAGCACACAAGAGGAAAAGGATACCAACACCCAATATCCTTGTCTTTCAGATTTCCACACCATTCACCATATCATTGATTTCATATAAAATAACAATAAAGCATATCAAAAACTCACTTAGTAACTCTAAATTGAATTCATAGATAGAAGCTATCTTACATTGTTCGAATCAGGAAGCTCCTGAAGCCTATTCTTAAGCAAAGGTACCCCACTCTCAAAGCATGGTGAGACGTTCTCACCAAAGTAGAATCTCTCCTGAAATGAAATAAACAAATAAAAAAAGGTTGGTCTTGATCCATATTATGGACATAGCACCAGAAAAGGAAACCAGTACTACACAATGAATAAAAGCAGGAGAAAAAAGAAAAGCATAGGTCATGCTTTTTTATATTTTCACCAACCTGCAAAGCATGGATATCAAAAATCACTAAACTGGTGGGTCCGCCTCTTGAAATCGGTATATTTGACAAAATCCTAGCAAGAGTGAATGCTGTTGCGACATCTCCTTCTTCTTCCACACGCTCAGAAGTTCCCGTGGGGAAATAGGGAAGGACAAGTGTAAATGATGAGACAAACATCTTCGGCAATGCATATATTACTGATAGTTGCTCAAAAATTACTCCTGGGGAACTAAATGAGGCCAAAAAGGCTACATGCTGGCCACGAATTCCATGGGCATTAGAAATGAATAAGCTGGGGAACCCATCTTCAAATTTCCTAAAGCAGTAGATTGCATAAAATACATCAGAAATGGGCATACAAACACAGGTTAAATTCATAACTTGATAATTTACAAAAATATATATTTAAGGATATGTTCCTTCATTGTTCAAAGACCTTGTCATAGATGATAAAAGTATAACAACAAAAGACAGAAAGAATACATGAAAATATAGCAACAGGAACATTATCAAAAAACTTGAAAGCCAATCTTATATACATCACCATAAAGGGAGTTCACCATCTTATTTGTCTCTGGAAGAATATGATGGATAGATACCCAGTGACATGGACATCCATGAAAAACTCAGGTATAGGTAGGGTTGTCAACGGTCGGATACGAATCGGGTATAGGCATATACATATTTGTATTTGTTTATTTAATCGAATATCGGTTCAAATTCCAATATTTTATGGATATTTACGAAAACAATAAGGACCTAGGAATTATAAAGATAGAAGACGAATGATAGATCAATGAGAGAATGGGGAACTGGCTACTGGGAGATTTCTTTCATTCAAATTGGGAATGGGAGATGAGAGATGGGTTAAGGCTATAGTATTCATATTTTGTATTCTACATAACATGTTCTACAATATTATAAAATAAATATTAATTTCAACAAATACGGATATTTAGTCGAATAATCGAATTGGATATAGATGCATTCGAATCGAATATTAGCAGATCGAATGCGAATCGAATACGGATAAAAATCAGATAGTTGACAGTCCTAGCCTCCTAGGTATAAGGTCCCAAAAGCATCCATGGTATTACTATCTTATGGCTCAGACATCTAATAAAGTAACAGTATTAAGAAAATTTCCATCATCATTACATGAAAGTGAGGAAATTTAGAAATTCAAATAGAAAAAATATCTACTTCTTCTGAGATTTTAATATCAAGAGGACCATCCAATACCATCCTCTCACCTTCTTCTCTAATCACTTCAACTTCGAGAAGACCTCGATTTCTGGCAAAGGCCCCCTCCTACTTTCCAAATGGATTAGGCTCCACCACAATTTAACAATTTGATGAAAGAACTGTCCCATTTCAAGCTTTAATCATGGCCTAATATTTTTCTCTGAATATTACCCAAGGAATTATCATGTATCTCATCCTCTCCAGCGATTTTATTATAATTACATTCTCTACAACGTCTAATAAACTTGTTACGGTACAAGCAGAGGAAACTTCTCTTCCTTTAAAACTGGATTGCATAGATTCCATTGAATTATCATGATCGATGATTTGCAGATTCCAAAAGAAAATAACCATTACACACTCCGACCTCCTAATCTCACACTCCCTACGAATTAGAGGACGTAAAGATACCAGACAAAATTAGCCATGGTCTTCATGCATTTCGTACAACAGACATGGAAAAACAGTGTCAGACTAAATATAATAATTGAACTCGAGAAAAAGTATAAACAATAGCTAAATTTTTTACATTTTTACACAAATTTGCTTGAGCAAATCTATCCATCACAGAAAGCTACAATGGCGCATAAACTCTAACTTCACAAATCCCGCAATTCAAATGCCAAATCAAAAAATTAAAAAGGAACCTACTTCCATGATATGCTTCGAAGCACAATTGCATCAGATTCAGCAGCGACTCTCTCAGCGAGCTCCTTCGTCTCTGCGCAGTAGAAAAGGGAGACCTTCTTCGAACTCTTCGGAGGCGAATCTAGAGCGGCAGTTGCTGACATTGGCACAGCAGAAGGGCTTTGAATGACGTGAAGATGATCGGTTCCAGAGACGGAATCGATACTCCACTTCTGTGGATTTTCAAAACTTTTGAGCTCGCATCTCATCTTCCCCGTCGCCGATCGAACATGTGAAGGCTTCAGATGGAGAAATGAAGCTTTCGGGGTTTCGAAGTCGCGCGCGAAGCTGGGATTTCTGGCCGGAGACGGAGGTGCCGGAGTTGCCGCCATTTGGCCGACACTGTTACTCCGTAAGCGCTAATCAACCGAGAAGTGGCACTGGCCGTGCCGTCAATTCTCGCGCTCTATATAGAAGAGGAACATCCCATTCGAAATTGCCCCTGGTTATTTTCAGGGTTTTTAGTTTTCTCAGCCGTGGGATCTCAATGACCTCGAGATTTGTGCTAGAAGAGATTTTGACTCGCTTTTTATTTACCAAAATACCCTTGAAATGCCTCTCTCTTGCCCAAGCACGGGAAAACTTGGCCCAAAAGATTAGGAATAAATGAATTGCGTACTAATAGGTGTAAACGGTGCCGTGTACGGACACATCAGCTCATAAAAGTGATAACCACCCCAAAAAGTGTAAATCACTTTTCAGTGCTGATGCGTTATCCCCTAGTGTTGTTTTTGCACCTGTTTGTACGAAATTCATTTGTACCGAATCCCATGAAAAATCTTGGAATGGAACGGTATCCCCTCTTTTTCTCCCGCTTGGGTTCCACGCAACACCAGTGTGTCGCCGAAAGAATATGTGCCTTCAACAGTTGTACAATTCTATCCGCAGAACAAATGTTTGTTTTCAAATTTGTCTGTTCCCCCGCATCCCACACCCAGAAAGGCTGGGTGTATTCTGTTAAAACAGTAAAAAATGATATTCAAATGAAACTGTAAGTACAAAAAGACCCTATGGATTTGGTAGGACAACTTTAAGTTAGCCTAAAGTAAGAATGACATTAGGTGCCAACACCTTAGCGCCAAAAAAGCGAAAAGCATCCCCAAAAAGTGTATATCACTTTTTCAGTATTGATGTGTCGGCTCCTAATGTCATTCTTATGTTAGGTTAACTTTAAGTTGTCCTTCCAAATCCTGCCCAACAAATAGAGGGGATAGGGTCAATCTTTTAAAAAATGTACAAATGAAAAAAATAGATACCCAATAAGTGCATTGGATTTGGTGACACCACTAAAGTCACCCTAAGGTGAGACTGACATTAGGGCTAAACACATCTGGGCTGAAAAAGTTACTTATGCTTTTTGGGGAGACTCATATCCTCTGCACCACCTTACGGTGTATCACGGTGAGTAACGGACACAAAGGGGATGGGGTCCTGGAAAAAGTGTATGGGTCCAACCACCCTTAGTGTCTATGGCTCACTGTGATGATGCACCGTAAGGTGGCGTGGAGGATACAGCACCTTGGTCTCACCGAATCCTCGGGACCTAATAAGAGGTGTCAAATTCGAAAATAGACAAATGCACTGTAATAATAATAAAAAGTCTGTGAGCAGCCATTGATTGACAAATGGTGTGTTAGAAGTTAAAGGCGTAAAAATAAAAATAAAAATAAAAACATGTTCATTTGTAAAAGTAAGTGTCCGGTCCACGCTCTGGATTCTGTGTACTCAAAATCTGTGTAAAATTCATGTTCAAGGCATGTGATCTCTCACATCAGCATTGAAAAGTGATAGACAATCACTTTTCAATGCTGAAATGAGTGTTCTCAGCCCCCGACATGCATTATGTACAGATTCTGTGTTCACATAAGCCAAGCCGGTCCAAAAATAGTGCACCAAATTCGAAAACAAATCATGTGTCAATCTGTTGACACTTTTTCATCACAAAGGGATAGGCACTTTTAGGAATAGAATATTTGCTCCCATTCCAAAAAGCTAGGTTGAGATACAGAGGATTAAGGAGTGGAGTTCTCCAGTGAGGATTTTATACGCCGAGCCCTAACCTGCGCCGTGTCTGCAGATGGTCAAGTGGGTGAAAACATCAGCACCAAAAAGTGATTTTCACTTTTGGGGGAGTGTGAAAACACTTCTGACACTGATGTGGTCCCCCATTGACCTAGGCGTTTGCATATGCCGAGCGTTGAAAAGCCTCACCGGGAGTTCTCCACTAAGAAATTTCCAAATATGATGGCCCAAAGAATGTTGGAGAGTCTTTTCCAAGATGACCACTAATCAATAAAAGCACTAGATAATGCGATTCTTCTTTGTAAGTATGAAATCAATGAATGTTACAGCTTAGCATGGATAGTTGTAATCATATGCCTAAATAAAAGGCATCATGTCATTGCTAGCTCGAGTGATTGGGAGTCTGGATTTGCTAAAATTGGGATTTCAGTAAATTTGTTGAAATCTCCAATTAAAATAGGACACGTTGGAAATTGATTTCCAAATATTTAGACTACCTAATCGAACGATAAACTTTATTTAACGCTATTTACTACATCTAAAATTAGTATTTTTATTTTATTTTTACTTGTTTCCATTGTAACTCCAATCAAAGGTTTATTGTTACTAAAGTCTTTTTTTCCCTTGTTGAAAAGACTGATCCATCCAAAAAATCATTCTTGATATTTGATCCCTTGAAATAAGGGAATATGAATAGTTCAAAAGGAAAATTTTATTGAATTTTTACAAAAATATCTTTGTTTGCAATCAAAGAGGATTTTTTCCATGGAAATCCTCTATCTTTATTGAATCAGTCTCCATGCTATAAACCTATCTTTCAAAGGTTGGGAATGTTTGTTTTGTGAGACCCCAAGATTAGCATTGATGTTATTTTAGATACTTTCATGTACTTCTATTGGCATTAGCCAACCTTTAACTAATATGGCATCGAGAATGAGATCCCAATCAAGGAGTAAAACGTCAGTTATAATTGACAAATCTACTAACATTAATATTGGTACAAGTTCGTTTTCCTTAGATGAATGGGGACCAACTCGGCCTAAACATTACTACATCTTGTGTAAAGGTCACTAAATCCCCACCTGTGTCAGTATCCCCCCACCTGTGTTAGTACCCCTGTACTTTCACTCAACGCCCAGAACAATGACAATTGCAGGAGAATATGTTAAACACCATATTCATTATTATGGCTGAGATTGTGTGGTGATCACTATTTTTTAGTCTGTTGAAGATTAAATGCTGATTATTTTAACAAACTCTATGTCATCCACAAAGCGTTTTTTTATTTGATGCCAGGTATACTATAGACCGGCTACCGTTCAATGATCAGTGAAAGGCAATAAAGTTCATTTGCAAAGATTTCTGGTCTAAGTTCTTTAAGAAGTATATTGTCAACTTGAAGACATGATCCAGTAGAGATAGAAGAAAAAAAAAAGAAAAAGAAAATCCTTTATGTTCAATCCAACGTCAATGGATGTAAGAAGATATCTTTAAATTAAAGGAACAACAGTATTGAGTTATGAGGGGAGAGGGAAACAAGAAAATAAAAATAAAATTATTTTAGATATCCTAAATGGCGTTAAGCAAAGTTTATCATTCAAATAGGTTACCGAAATATTTGGAAATCAGTTTCCTACATGTCCTATTTTAATTGGAGATTTCAACAATTTGTTGAAATCCCAATTTCAGCAATGGGATTTCAGCAAATCCAGACTCAATGATTAGTAGTTTTCATTTTTATTACTTTAATTTGTCATTATCTTTGGTAAACATTGATTATAAGATGAACGATTGTAATGGTGAATGGCTAAGAATGAATTTTTAGTTTTGTTGGAGCTTTAATCTAACTCGTATAGGTTTTTATTCTTCTCTTATTTTCCTTTTTTTCTATATTTCATTTTTTATTTATCTTGTTTGTAATGTTGTTACATCTAGTTCCAGGGCAGATTTCAATCCTCCATGGCTATCACACACACACAAGAAAGTTGATAGACTTAAGTCTAATTTGTACTCATTCAAAGAGAAGATGGAAGATCAGTATATAATTATATAACAAAATTTTGTAAAGATTAAGGCTCAAATGACGACTCTGAAAGGGCCTATTCATGGAACACTTGAACAAAGCAATGGACAAGCGTTGGGTTTTCTGGTAAGAGTATATTAACAAGTGGATCTTAATCTCAATAGTTGATATAAAGCTATGGAAGCATCCAACTTTCACAATCAACCCCAATAGCCAAGGTATCAACGCCATTATGACAACTGATGCAATCAATGGGCTTCAAATTGGACTTCCCGACATTTGAGGGAATCAATCTTTCTACATGGCTAACTCGAGTAAAATGTTACATGCATTTTCACAACGTTCCCAAGGAAATAAAAGTATAGATGGAAAGTTTTCACCTCGAAGGTGATGCATTTGAATTGTTTGAATGGTTGTTACGCTATGTTAGGAGTCTTCCCTAGGTTGCCTTCAAAAAAGTTGTGCTAGCTCGATTCAATCATACTAGGTTTTTCAACCATTTTGTGGGATTTCACCAATTTGCATCAAACTAGATCATTTGATGAATGTCGAAATAAATTTGAGATGCTATCTTGTCGTTTTACTTGGATCTCTCAAGTAAAGTGGTCTCTATGATAATATTAGGTACAAGATGATCAACCAGCAATTCATTGTATTAATTCAAGCCATTTCATTTGCTCAGCTTTTATGAAAAGCTAAATTCACAATGTTAGAGAACCAAAGAAATACAAAATAATGAAAAAAATTATTGATACCACAATTTCATCCTTAATTAATCCCAAGCCTCTCAACTCAAATTTCAAACAATTGACAATTTTTGAGATGCATGAGTGGAGATCCAAGGATCTTTGTTATCATTGTGATAAAAAATTTGGATCTAACCATTGTTGCAAGACATAGCAATTTTATTCTATTGGAGAAGCTACAACTAAAAAAGAAAACCTCTTTAAACTTGAGGAAGGATATGATGAAAAACCATAACAAGATAATAATCGAGAGGAGCCGCTCTTGGTTGAAAGTCCATGCATTAAAATGCCAGAAAATTCACTACACTTGTCGTATACATGAATTTGTAAAAAAAACAACTGATCAACATCCTTATTTAAAGCAATAGTATACATAATTTCATGAGGGTGATGACTTAGCCTTCCGATACGTGAGATGGTAAATTAAATGTCATGGTTACCAATGACCAACCCATGATAACTTTTGGTATGCATTTTCACCTTCCAATTTAAATTCAAAATAGTTATTCCATGCAGATATTTATCTATTGGCTATTAGGGATTGCGATATGATTTTGGAAATTCCTTGGTTACAAGTCTTGAGACCTGTAACTTTTGATTATAACAAACTATGGACACAATTCCATGTGGAATGAAAACTAGGAAAACAATAATCACAAGTTGAAGTTATAAATTCCTCCACAATGTTTACATCTATTAGGGTGGGAGAATCAAATGCCCTTCTTTTCATTAGTTTAGAGATATTGGATCTTGTAGCTCCTTCAATCCCTTTTTACACCAAGTTTCAGATGACTATACCAATCCAACAGGCCTGCCACCATTGAGGGGACATGAGCATCACATATATCCTATACTTGGTAATACACCAACAAATGTTTGACCCTATCGTTATCCTCATTACCAAAAATGAGAGATTGAAAGAATAGAGATGGAATGCTGAAATTAGGTATTATACATCCCAATAGTAGCCCTTTTCTCTTCCCCCATGTAGTCGGCTCATAAGAAATATGAAAGTTAGCAATTATGTGTCGACTATCATGCACTTAATGACATTATATTTAAACATAATACCTAATTCTGATCATTGATGAACTTTTGGATAAGCTATAGGTGCTACTTTCTTCTCCAAATTGGATTTACGCTCAATATATCATCAAATTCTAATACGGCAAGAAGATGTACACAAAACAACCTTTGGAAGATATGATGGACACTTTGAATTTTTATTGATGCTATTTGGCATCTCTAATGCTCGCATCTTTGTCAATTTTCCTTAATGTTCTTTGATGATATACTAATTTATAGTAAGTTTTGGAGTGACCACTTAATACATGTTTGTATTGTTTTAACCCTTTTGCAGACTCACAAACTATATCTTAAACGATCTTAACATGTTTTTGGAAGTGAACAAATCGAGTACTTGGGACACACAAGTATTAAGCAAGGTGTACCAAAGTCAATTCGGTCCCTATGAGATTTTCTAGGCCTCACTGACTATTATAGAAAATTTATTCAAAATATGGAGTCAAAATATGGCCTTACTTAAAAAGATGCTTTCAAGTGGAACAAAGATGCAGAGAAGTTTTCATTGTCTTGAAGCAAGTTGGGTCATCTACACCAGTTTTGGCATTATCTAATTTTACCAAAACTATTGCAATAAAAAAGTCATGCTTTTGACCTAAGATTATGGAATTGTTTTGATACAAAAGGATATGCCAATCACATATACCAGCAATGCTATTTAGGTAAAATTTTGGGACTTTCTACTTATGAGAAGAAATGGTAGCCATTATTTATGCAGTTCATAAGTGGTGGCCATACTTTGTCGGTCAACATTTTGTCATTCGCACAGATCACCATAATCTTACATGTTGAATCAACGTGTATCTATACATGCACAACAAAAATGGATTGTCAAACTCATTGGATATGAATCATATGATTGCAAATTAATGTAAAGGGGGGGGGGGAGTAACAAGGTAGCAAATGCACTTTCCAAGCATTTTACCATAATTTTTGCTCCTATTTATACTTGGTTAGATCACTTGCATATTTATTAATTGGCAGACATTCATCTACAATCCATAGAAAACCACTTAGGTCGACCTTAATGCAGTTTCTAAATATGTTTTGATTTAGAGAAGTTGGATCTACAAAGGATGCTTTGTGATCAATCTCACGACAAACAATAAAAAGACTGTCTTAAGTCTCTTACATGATGGTCCCAAAAGTGGACATTATAGATTCATGAAAACTTATAAGTACATTCATCATCATTTTTTCTAGGCCGATATCAAACATGACATCCACCATCGTATCAAAGAATGTGGCACCTACCAATGTAACAAGATGGAATCAATTGCTCCACAAGGTCTCTTGCAATCATTACCAAATCCAACAAAGGTTTGAATTGATATTTCAATATGTTAAGTCATTATGTAATTTGTCAATTTTATTCCAAGTCTAGGTGATAAGCTATTAATATCATGTATAATGAGTGAGCCCATGAGTGTTTAGTGTGGAGACCATCACTATGACAAAGAAGAGGTTCAAGTGCTAAAAGCCAAGGCATATCAAGCAAAGAGCCAATGAGAGGTGTCAAGGAAGAGCGAAGTCACCATCTCCGAGCCCAAAAGGTAAATCAAGTATAAAACCAAATGGGTATTGTGTGGCTATTTTAGGAGACCCTCAAAGACCAAAGCTTGATCCTAAGAAATCATTAAGACCAATGAATGCCCCTAGGTGTAATTGCTCAAAAACCCCTCTAGTGAAAAATAAGCCGATAAATAAGTATGAACATTTCAACTTAAAATAACCATAACTTTTGATCCTAGCATCTGCTTAGAACCCACGAGTACTCAAAATGACCGGCTCAACGAGTTCCTTTCAACTGGCATAATTAGGTCATAATCGATTGCAGATCTCACATTCGATTGCGACCCAAATTTGAGACTCCCATGGTCCAAACCCATAGGCCGCAATCGATTGCAAAATGGATTGTGAGCCAAAATCGATTTCAAATCAAATAATCGATTACAGCATAATCGATTGCGAATCTCATTATCAATTGGAATGACATTTTTGGTAAAAATTTAAAACACGAATCCCATGTGCATTTTTCAAAATTTGAACCCCGTTTTTCAAAATATAAGGCTCAAAAGAGTTGGCCATTTTAAAATATTATAATCCAACAGTTTGAGGCATTTCTCACCCCTATAAAAGAGTATTTTGCTCTTCTAAACCTAAGTTTTTAAGGAGATTAGCAAAGGGGAGAAAGGGGTTTTGAGGCAAGAAGAAGAACTCTACAAGCTTTACTCTCTCTACACTTTCATTCAAGATACCAAACTTCTAAAGAAGAAGAAGATAGTCAATATCTCTATCTTGTGGCCATAAAGGAGGTTTCATTTGCAAGAAAAAAGATGAGGAATGTCAATGACGGTTGCTCATACACTTTTTAGCATTCAAACTCTTAACCTCAAGGTAGAGGTAAAGCTTTAACTTCGTATATTGGAGTTTGTTTCCATTGTAGTTAGTTTGAGGTTGACTTTTCATATTGTTTACTTAGACTACCACACTACTTGTGAATCCTTGGAGAAATCTTCTCCATGAGATATTGTCCTTCTTGTGCTTCACTTATATTTGCATATTTTAGAGACCATACTTAGTTGTGCGATTTACTTGCATACTTACCTTCATTAAAGATATTCACACATTCCCTCAGTATTGAGTAGAGACCATACACATGGTATATTTGGCTAGTTGAGAATCATTCTCTACATTAGGACATTGGTTTTCCTACTTGACCAGATTGACATATTTGGTTATTGAGAGCCACTACTTACATAGGGACATTGATTCCCTTGGTTGACCATATTGACATTAGTCTATTGAGAGCCACACTATATATTGGGACTTTGATTCCCATATTTTGACTTAAACTATCACATTGGGTTATTAAGAACCACCTTGGTATTTATACAATATTCCCTTGAGTCAATGGTCAAAGACACTATGTGACGATTTGTAAGTCCTTGACTCGGTGACAACCAAGGTTATGCTTACCGGAGACACCAAGCACGTAGCTTAAGGTTTGCCTATATACCTTATCCCTTGTGTTATCGGTTGGAGACGTCAGTTGACGGATTGTAAGTCCTTGGCTCAAAGACAACCAAAGTCATGCTTGCCAGAGACACCAAACACGTAAATTAAGGTTTTCTCATTAGCTTGTAATTATTGTAAGAGATTGATTAATAAAATTGAGTAGTTGAAAGTGGACATGGGCCCTGATGTAACTGGACCATTATAAATCTTGTGTTGTAGATTAATTTTGTGATTGCTTGTCTCTTTACTAATTAGCTTGTAGCTACTCTTACATACCATGTGTTTAACAATATTCTTGAGTAAACACTTTGTAGCACACACACACTTGGTTTGATTCTAAGAATACTGAGATTGAATTAAAATCAATCCTAACATCTTTAAATAGGTTAAATAAATTTAAAAATCCTATTCACCCCCCTCTAGGATAATCCTACTAGGTATTTCACAATATATTTCATCGAATGATAACTTACTTCTCAAGGGAAAAGTGTTATATTTGTTATGATTGATTGGCTATCAAAGGCAAATCATGTTATAGCATTAGTACACCCATATACAACAGCCCAAGTTATTCATTCCTTTGTTGAGAATGTACTTAAACTCTATGGTATGCCAAAAATTAACCATTGTGAACAATAGAGATTTTGTATTTACCAACAACTCTTTGCAAGAATTCTTTTATCTGCAAGATACAAACTTTTATGAGTTCAGCCTATCATCCTTAAACTGACAGCCAAACAAAGTGAGTAAATTGATGCTTGGAAACATATGTTCGTTATTTTATAAAGCTGCAACCAAAACAATGAGTTAATGGTTTCCTTGGACAGTATGGTATACCATGAAGCAACTAAGTTGACACCCTACAAAGTTGTGTATGGGCAAAAGACCATCAATTAATCGATACATCAAAGATACAACGGCTTTAGTGCAACATGTTAAGGATCAAATACTTAATAGGGATCATATTTTCAAGCTCTTAAAAGCCAACCTAGAGGCTACTCAGGACTATGAAAACATAAGCAGACAAACACAAGACAGATCATTAATTCCAAGGAGGAGACTTAATTTTTTTTACGCTTACAGCCCTATCGTCAGGCATCCATTGCACATCGACCATCCAACAAGCTTGCACCCCCCGCTTTGGCCCCAACCATATTGGAGAATATCAAGCATGTTGCATATTGTTTTGACACCATATTCCAAAATCCATCTGATCTTCTATCTTTCTTGCTTGAAGAAACACTTGAGCAACTCTATTCCCATTGCTACAATACTACCGCCTATTGGTGAATTAGGACAGGTGTCTCTCTAGCCTGACAAGGTTCTGTCGCCACATTGTTAAGAGACATAATCATGTTATCACTGAACTCTTAGTGGCGTAATCTATCTCTTCTATCTCTGGAAGATGCAACATGGGTTTTCTGGCAACAGCTACAACAAAATTTTCCTTCCTCTCAACCTTATGGACAAGGCTGTTTTCAAGCAACAAGGAATGTTACGGCCCAGCCTGGATAGTCGTAACTATATGCATATAAAGGGCATTGTATCTTTGCTAGTTAGAGTGATTAATAGTTTCCATTTTTATTACTTTACTTTGTCATTATCTATGTTAGGTATTGGCTATAAGAGAGACGATTGTAATGGTGAATGGCAATGAATGAATTGTTAGTTTTATTAGAGTTTCAACTTTACTCGAATAGGCTTTCCATCTTCTCATGCTTCCTTCTTCTCTATATTTCTTTTTATTTTTCTTGTTTGTAGTGGTGTTACAATGAATTGATGAGAAAATAACCTCAAATTTATTATCCTCTTCATATCGAAAACGACAGACATCAACGAGGTTCTTTTTACAGAGATAGGATTCTTTGTTACTACTGGAGACCCAAACCTTGGCAGGTCTGAAAGATCAAATCACTAAGGCTCAAGAATATGCTTGGGAAGATTGGATGGTTTTTCGAGGCTTGACAAGACACAAAATGATGGTTCTATCTAAGCAAGATGCCCAAATTGAGAGATAAAGTCCATGACATGGGTGATTGTATCTAGATGAATTCTTCATTCAGATGGATACTTAAAATGGATGTAATTGGACTGAGTTGATTTAAATGATCCAAAGTTATTAATAGAATGTATAAACTTGAAAATCCAACTACCACCAAAGTAGAGACAGTGGGAGACTAGGTGACTGTTGTTAAAGTACAAATATTATAATCAAAACTATAAATCAGAATAGAAAATAAAGGATAGAAGACTTATCAGACTGAATATGGTACACAGAGATGTGTATGTTGACACTATCCTTAAAACTGATGTAGGCCATTTATTGGATTGCTTTCTTAGCATATGGTTGATTAGCGAGCAAACTCCACGATTCAACAGTCTCATCTTCAGTATTCGTACAATCTTCCGAATGCTATATTAAAATTTTTGATACATTCCCACCTCAGCAATAAGAGGATACTAAGATAAGATATAAGAGAAACTATAAATCTCTTTAATCTCTCATCTGTACTTGAATTTCTGTTTGGACACAAACTGAACAAACATGACCTTATGCATGAATACACACCAATAGACACACACATGTAGAATAGACACTACTTTATGCATACCAAGAACAAAATACACATAGATAATAGTAAAATTCGAATCACAAATTAAGATAAACATGACAGATACTACTTCCAATACTGATGAAGGTGACTCATCATCCTTTGCTTCCTTCATAATTTAACTGTAGAAGTTTTCCATATTAGCTTTGATCTTGCTTATTGTACTGTTGTATCCTCCCAAGGAACTACATGACACCTAAAAGGAATTTTGATTCAGCTATTGAGGGCTGAAGGTATGATACAAGAAAGACTAGGAGAGATCTCAAAGGAAACAGCGTAAGCGAAAATTGATAAATTGGACAGCTTGGGAATGCTTAAAGTAGTAGAACAATGTCCGAGTGGAACTGAAGTCAGTGCCCCAACCCTTAGCGAACTCTCTCTGTGCTATGGAAGAAGACTTCATTACTGCATATACATGCTTCAAGTATAGAACAATGTCCAAGTGGAACTAAAATCATCAATGTCCCCAATCCTTACCACGAACCCTCCCTCAGTGCTATGGAAGAAGACGTCATTACTGCATGTACCAGCTAAGATTCTAATATCCTCCTACATCCCTACGTGTTTCCATCCATTCTGAGAGACAATCTTTTGATTTAATCTTTATTCACATTACTCAAGGCCTTTCTGCAGCTGTATGGGATTTCCCAAGACCTTCACAGTATGAAACTTCTACAAGTGATGAATTGAGAATATATTAAATTTGAATGGTTACCCAATGAAGTGGAAGATATTATACACCTGAGGTATTTAAGCGAGAAGCAAACGGATTTACAAGAGTTGCAGGAGAGCCTAGGTAATCTTTGGAATCTACAAGCTCTAGATTTAAGATGATGTGAGAAGTGGGCACACTGTCAAGTGCGGTCCTGATACTTCTCTGATGGAGTCACAATTAAATGTTCACGAATCAGGGTGTTTGTGAGATAAAAGTACCAACTGGAATTGGAAGATTAAGAAACCTCCAGACTTTAACTGGTTTCACTGGTTTACATGCTTGTGATGGAATTGCCAGAAAATTAGGTAGCTTGACTCAACTCAGAAGATGGGGAGTGATGGATGTGGCCAAGTATAAAGCAAGTGAGAGCTATATACCACTATTATGAAGATGGGGGACCTTCTCTCCTTGAGTTCAGAAGCAAAATGTTCTGTCTCCATGGGAACACTGCCCCTTGAAAGCCATTAGCACATCTGCTGCTTTGCCTAGGAAAGATACCCAGCTGGTTTGGCATGATTAGAAAACCTCACCAAACAGAGATTAGGCTTGTCTCATCCACATGAGAACCCAACTTTGGTCCTTCAGTTCCTACCCAGCCTGAAAGATCTCACCCTATGGTACACCCACGATGCAAAAGAGTTGGGGAAAGAGTTTTTCAAGGCTATTGTTTCCCAAGCTCAAGGTTCTCAGTATTGCTTCTCATGTTGATTCTCATGTTCTAGAGGAATGGACACAGCTTGAAGAGGGAACACTTCAAATCCTGAACTATTTCCACATCCATAATTGCTTAAAACTGAGAACACTCCTCAAAGGATTGCAGTATGTCACCACAATTCAGCAGTTGGATTTGCTGCCTTTGCTCAATGACCATGCAGAGAAGTTAAGACTTGTTGGAGGTGAAGAAAACTACCAGATCAAACACATCCCACCGGTAAGATTCTACACTACTTCTATGTTGGAACAGTTAACAAAGAGCTTCATGAGCTAAGGAGTTCAATAAGGGATTTGTTGACCTGGGCCTGCTATTTGTTGAAGGGTGGTGAAGAGAAAATTGATCTTTTTCAGTGGCAAAGAATAAGTTTGACAGCATATTATTGGATTTGATGTTTTATTAAGCTGTGCTTGATCTTGAGACTACATTCTATTGTCTATGCTTGCAAAGCATCTATTTTCCTTTATTCTATCTCTCACAACACAATGGAATACAAGAAACCAACGGATAAGTGCAACAATAACCTGTGGCACAATTACCTTCTCTTGATACACATTTTGAGTCCTTTACTTCCTAAGAAGTTTCCCAGCTCGACTGCACTTTGGGCATCTACGCAATCTCATTCTTATCACAGTTCACAAATTGAATGTTACCATCTCATATCCGGCTTAATCCAGGCATTTTTCGCAGTCCTCCTTCCACCATATCATCTCTCAATTTCTTCACATCATCCCACTTCTCATCACTAGCATATATGTTAGAAAGCATGACTCTATAAGCAGTTTTGTCTGGCTCTATCTCGAAGAGACGACGAGCTACAACTTCACCCAACTCAGAATTTCCGTGAACACCACAGCTTGATAATAGTGCACCCCAAACTCCAGAATCAGGCACCTCTGGCATGGATTGGATAAGATCATAGGCCTTTTCAAACTCTCCAGCCATCCCAAGAAGCTTCACCATGTATACATAATGCTCTGTTCTAGCTTGGATGCTAAATTTGTCTTTCATTCTTCTAAAAAGCTCCTGGCCATCTTTAATAAGCCCAGCATGGCAGCAAGCACCAAGAAGAGCAGAGAAGGTGGACTGATCAGGTTTAAGTCCCTGTTCCAACATTTCATCAAACGCTCCAAAAGCACGGCAGGCGAGTCCATGAGAACCAAGACCTGAAATTATAGAATTATAGGTAATGACATTCTTTTCTGACATAATTTCAAAAACCTGAACACCCCAGGCAGCAAAACCGCACTTTAAATACATGTCAATGAGAGCAGACAAAACCATGACTTCAAACTCCAATGAATGCCGGAGAACATAGCCATGAATCTCCCTACCAGGTCCCACAATGGCCAACCGAGCACAAGCTGCTAGTACACTAGAAATTAAGATAGGATCTGCTTTTCTACCTTCGAGATTCATTTCCTTGAATAAGAACAATGCCTCTTCACAGTCTCCAGACTGAACAAATCCAGTTATCAAAGCAGACCATAGAACTAAATCAGACTGAGATAAACTACTAAAAACTCTATAAGCCGAGTTCAAGCAATTACACCTCGAGTACATACTCACAAGTGAGCTCCCCACATGAGTGTTGAATTCTAACCCATTTTTCAAACAAAAACCATGGATTCCTTGCCCAACTTCCAGCAAGCTAGGTTCCCCGAAACCTGAGATCAATCCAACCAGAGTATACCCATCTGGCTCTCTCCCCATTTTTTGCATCCTGCTAAACAATTCCAGGGCTTTATCCCAAAGTCCACAATACCCATAACCTGAAACCATTGAATTCCACATAACCAAATCTGGTTCGGGCACCCCATGGAACACCCTATAAGCTTCATCAACGAGACATAGTTTCGAATAAGCGTTCACAAGTGCACTACTAGCAACCGGATCCAATCCTAAACCAGACACTACCACTCCTCCATGGGCAATTCTCAGTCCAACCGAATCAAAATTTTCTGAGCATGCACGTAAAATACATGCAAAGGTGAAACTGTCGGGTTTCACTTCTGTACCAAGCATCTGCCTGAAGAGAGAAAATGCATGGTCGAATTTGTGGTATTGAGCATAAGCTCTGATCATGGAATTCCAGAGATAGACGCTTGTGCTGGGACTTCTATCGAACACATTGCGTGCAGCGTAAAGGTCGTTGTTAAGTTGATAGAATCGGATGATTCGAGTTGCGTAGAAGGGGTCGCAAGAGAGATGGAACTTGATGATCACTGCATGTAATTGTTTGGTTCTCAACAGGGTCTGATGAGACTGAGAGAGTTCGAACACAAAGGAAGGCAACCAAAAGCTCATTTAACTTGAGACTAAGACACCCATAGCGAAGCCGTTTAAAGAAAGAGAGGACCGCAGTCATTAAACATGGGATAAAACACCAGTCATTGACGTATCGTGCAACGGACCAAGAACAAGTGAACCAAAGCTTAATTCTTTCGACTAAAATCCATGCAAACCAGCTACACAAAGAGTTGATCTTAATTCTTAAGGTCCTCTGAACCAAGACCGTATCAACGGTTAATACCGTACAGAATCTGAAGAAAAAATTGACTGGTCAGAACATTTATGATCAATCGGGGGTACCCAAAAAATAAAAAAACACTTTGATTGGTTGTACACTTGCTGCACTGTGTCTGTTTACCGAGAAAATCTATTTTTTTAATTAAATATTCTCAAGAATTTTTTCCGAGGAAAATTACTTCAATTTTCCTTACTGTGTCTGCTTGACAAGAAAATATAAATTTTCCAAAAAATAATTTAAAATATTCTCAAGAAAATTTCCCGAGGAAAATCACTTCATTTTCCTCGATTTGCCAACCAGGCTATGTGTCTCTCTCATTCGTTTTCTGTGGTTTTCAATCAAAAATTTCGATATTCTCTTGAATTCCACCACTTCTTTTTATCTGGCAGTCTGGCTACAGCCAGACACAGCTAGATCTTGGCCAACTGCGATGAGGGATGACGATGACTACTGGCGATTGTGTGATCAAGTAGGTCTGCTTTTGGCATCATGGAACATCTAGCAGTGACTCAACAAATTCATCTTGTTGCAGCATGAGGGGCCTGTTATGTAACAGATGCTCTGCCATTAGATCAAAATCCAATGTTCTAGCTCTGTTTTCACTAGCATCTAGTGCTCCATCCAATGACCGTAACAAGTATTATGTTCCTCTTTTGTTGTCCAAAATAAAATATAAAAAAACTGCGATGGACAGTAGTTAAGGGTTTTCATGTAGTTGATTGGACTGTAGGCTGTTGCTTTGCATTTCAAGGCTATTGGTTTCTTCACTTTAACAACCATTCTTGATCATGTCTAAACACAGGTTTTTTTTTTTTTTTTAAAAGACAGCCACTTCATAGAGCAGCCCACACAATTGGCAGGAAAGGCAATTTAGTGTGTTAGGTAACCTTGCAAAGACTGCATTCTCCTCTTTTTCTCTATTTTTTTTCCTCTTCCAATGAATGAGAAAAAGAAGAGAATGCATTCTTTGGGAGGTTTCCAGACACAGCATTAACATCTCGTAACAGGAATGCTGCCAGGGGATCTGATCTCTGCCCTCTTACTGAGAGGGTCATGCAGCAGCCACCTACAACAGGGGGCAATGGCCATCTGAGCAGTTGGAAACTAAAGAACTAAGGGAAATAAATTGCTATCCAAGATAACAGTTGAACCCAACTGTTTGATTAGACGTTTTTAAAACCTTAGGGCACTTTGCTGAATTGGTGAGTCATTGTCGCAATTTTCAGTCCAGAGCTATGGAAACTTAAAACAGGGTAAGCATTCAAAGGGTTGCATCAATTATGTTTTAGATGCATTTAGAACAGCACTTTTGAAGTTTATAATTTTGCAAGTGGGTACTTTAACTTCGTCAATGTTCATAATTTCTGAACACAAAACCATAGACAACTTAGTCTACATGAATTAAAATGACAATGGCCACAAAATTGAACAGAGAGATGTCATAACCCCAATCAAAGAATCTTTTCCAAAATTTTATATTTATAACCAAGTAGTCCTTCTGTACATTTCAAATACTACCCTGCAAAACAACAAACCAATAACACTTCAGTTTGCCATTTGCACATAGTGAAATTTCAAAGAATACAGAATTAATGAGGACCGAAAAAAAGGCAGGGTTGGGGGACACTAACCTCATTTTAGATTATCTAGATAAGAATCACGCGCACTTCTCAACTGAGATGCAAACCCAAACATAGGCAATTATTGTGCACTTTGTATTTCAATCGCCTGTAAAAGAGAAATTTCAAGACTAATAGATTACTTAAGTTTCATGAAGCTGCCACAAAGTAATCTCGGATGGTTTTTCTTTTTAAGGAGGAAGGTGGGCTTAGAACAGAAGATGGACTCTTCAACGAAGCTTTTGGAGTCTTCTCCATCTCTGATCCTTCCTGTAAAAAGGAATCTACTGAGAACTTTTTCTTATGGGATTCAGGTGTACTGATTTCAGGCATTTTAATCCCATTGGGTGAGCAGTCTCTGTTCAAGACTTCTTCTGAAGGACCACAGCTGGGGAAAGAATTTGTGAGATCTGTTGAACCTTCATCCATGAAGAGCTTTCTACACTCCATGTTTGGGATTGCAGTTATTCTCCTTCGAATGGAACAAGGGGATTTTTCACTTGAGTAACAACCCTTCTGGATGTTCCAGATGCGGACCTATCAAATAAGAAATGATAAGCAAATCAGATGTTATTATATATTTATATTGATACTATTTTACTTGGCATGCATAGTGTACATTGTTCCGGTATTTGAATTTGTGAGGTTAATCCAGAGAATATAGCAAACTCAGAGATTCATGAGAAGATACCAACATATCTTAGCATGTGTATATCCCAATGTTGACACTAAACACAATTAATTACCAAAAAGAAAAGAAAAGAAAAAAGACTAAACAAAACAACAAACCTTATCCCAACTATTTGGGGTCGGCTAAACAAAAATAAAGTAAAAATACTGAGACAAAATGCTCTACCTGAAAAGCATGATTATTCATTAATGTTTTATTTCATTCATAATCCAGGAATGCTTACCGTGAAATCATCAGAAGAAGTTGCTAACTTCCCAACCTCAGATTGGCACCTATAAAAACATTGAGTATTGATAAATACATAGCAGAATTAGACAAATAGTACTTGAGATCAACTCTGCTTTTTAGTTCAAAAACATACCAATCAACTGCTGTAACTTCTCCTTCATGGCCATTCAATATGATGGGACCCACTAAAGGCTTGTTCACCTGGTTCAACACATTTTGGCAAGTTATATCCAAAACAAGACAAAAAAGAAGAAAATTGCCATTCTTTTTACTAAAGAAATCAGATAAAAACCTGCCATATGTAGGCATTCCCATCGCTAGATCCACCAAGTATGTGAGATGCATCTGGACTAATTGCTGACTGTCATTGGGTAAATCAGAACTTAATAAACAAGAAACACAACTATCGTAACACAGCCTAGTAATGGAATATTTGATACTAGGGTTAACCATCAAATAAAAACCTTACCTTGACATAAAATGAGTCAATTCGGCTGCCAGAGAAAGTTCTCACAGGACCCTTATCAAGCTGAAGCATATTGTACAAGTAAATTCTGACAAAAAGTAAAAGGAAACCATTGATTAGGTCCTCCTTTTATGTAGATTGTTATTCTTTCTGAGAAATATCTAGTTTTCCATGTTCAATCTTATGAGTATGTGTGAGCCTTGAAATGAAAGCTTGAGTAGCTTGCAAGGAAAAGAAAAATATCATCGGGATTGAAAATACCTATTGTCCATGCAACAAGCTGAGAGGAATACACCATTTGAATCTTGGGACAGACATGATGTCCCATGTAACCTCCTTTCCTGAAATTGACAAAGAAAAACAAAGACTCAAACTTAATCAGAAACATCAAGTACTTCAAAATTTTCGCTGTAATTTCAAACTTAAATGATAGTTCTTAGTGAACCGAATGCATTGGTAATATTTAAAGACATTATAGATCCACCCCATTAAGAGATTATAGATCCACCTGGGGTGGATCGAGATCCAGTACAAAAACAGTTCTGCCACCCACATGAGCAGAATTCAAAAAAATTTCTGTAATTTCAAATATAGATGATAGTTCTTACAGTGAACAGAATCCATTGGTAATATTTGAAGAAATTATAGATCCACCTTGGGTGGATCAAGATCCAGTACCAAAGCAGATCTGCCGCCCACATCAGCAGATTTCAATATTCTCGCAGTAAGATTTGTTTCCCGCATTCAAACAGGTCAAAACAGTTACTGCTGGCATGAATCTCAAGATCCACTGGGGTGTTACAAATTAGCCTTATAGATTTGAGTCCCATGGCAAAATTCGCGATTGAAATATTATAAAAAATTTCATAGCACTTTGTTCCTTATTTATCCCCATGGCAAAATACTCAGTCAACTTATGTATGTGTTACAAATAAGCATGCTAGACAAGAGTCCAACTAACCTTTTCAGTAAATTGTTCGGCATGAGGTCGTGTCTGTGCAATCGGGGCTTTAAAGTTTCGGGTATCCCAGAATTTCACCACACTGAAATTAACCCAAAACATGTGCAAGAAAGAATCAGTACAGAAGCCTCAATATAAATTAGCAATCAGCTTCTTTCACTGATAAACTTAATGCTTGATTTGAGGAATGGTGACAAAATCTCACACAAACCTGTCTACTGCTCCAGCACTCGCAATAGAAATCTCATCTTTGAGATAAAGAACTGATGTAATGCTCATGGAAGGAACCTGAGAGAATCAAAACATTGGTAAAGAATACCAAAAAAAGAAAAGAGAAGAAGAAAGCCCTAACCATTCACCAATAAAAGGCTTTGGCAAATGACAAACCTTGCCTTTCCTAACCCGTTTTCCTTGAAAAGAAGCATGAGCTCCTTGGACCTTAGCAGTAGGGCTGCAATAAAGTAAGTAAAATATGAATAACATTCAAAGTGAAGAAGACAAACCTTGTTTACTCAAAGTAAATATAGATGGACTATCTGAGATAAGTTGTAACAAGAACATTACATTAAATAGGGTTCCCCACTGCAACTTTTGAAACTAGGCTTACATCTCAAGTCCCATAGAGCAAAAGATCCATCTCTTGAACCAGAAACAATAATATCTGTTTTGTAAAAGATATTGAATATTAATATCACATTCAGAAATTCTCAACAATAATAAATTCCTGCATGTTAATGAGAGCAGGACAGGGAGGAAAAGACCTACTATGATTAGATGGATGAGAACTCAGTGATTTCACACTTCCTGTATGCCCACTCAGGACATTAACACACTCCCTTTTCTCCGCATCCCATAACTTTATCTGTCAAAAACCCCCTAAAATTGGTTCAGACAAGTTCCTTTGTGGAAATATAGTATATATTATTTATTTGCTTAAATTGGACTCTTAGTCTAAGCTACTCATGTAACTCTTCACTGGTAATGCAATAAGAATCACATGGAAGTGTCTCAAAATTATTAACCCATGCAACATATGCATTCACTTAATGGCCGAGCTGTACATGCAACTAACAACACCATGGACAAGACAAAACAGCTCGTGTTGAGATATAGATAGGCATACCATAACAATTCGACACAGGTTCAATGTTGGGTATTTGACAAAAACAAAGAAGGTTAGTAATTCTAGCTCAAAGTACCCCTCTTTGGGTGGGAAGCTAAATAAAGGCCCCATGGGCTCAATATTATAATTACAATGTTCAGGCATCAAGAATTGAGATAATCACTAAGAGCATCAAAGCCAATGGACTTGTATAGCTTCTCACACAAAATCATTTGCTTTTAAAAAACAATTAATATGGTGCTTTAGAGGCTACTTAGTCTAACATATTCTAAAATTATGGCCAAGTGACTTACTGATTGGTCGCCCGAAGCTGTTAGAATATGGCTGTCATTCTGCAAAACAAAAACGTAGATGCAATGAGTAATAAAAACCACAAACCATAAGCAAAAGCTACAATTAAAAATAAAAATAAAAATAAAAATAAAAATTCAACTACTGGATCCTTATCACCATATAACGAACCCCAAGTCCTTTGTGTCTATAAAATTCAGAATGGAAAATATTATCATTAAAAAGCGTTGGGGTTTTCAGTGTGATTTTGATCATAGTGAAATCTCCCTTTTCGCCCGTGGGCGTAGGCTTCTTTGTGTGATTGTTTGCGTTATTTTCTCTCTTCTAGTTTGTTGCATACGATCCCAAATCTAGTTTTTTCGCACAACAAAAGGGTGCACTGATTTATATATGAGAATGATATAATTTAAACAAATAAAAATTTACACAACCACTCTTTTGAATATAGGATGGTTATATGGATTCAATCACTGATAACGAATAAAATAAATAAATGACACAATTTTTAAATTCACCAAAACAAAATGATCAGATTAAAAAAAAATTGGGGGGGGGGGGGGGTTGAAG
>JAOXJP010000008.1:1940461-1951962 GCA_025762735.1 Platanus orientalis | reverse complement strand
ATAAGAGAGAAGAAGAGAGAGAGAGAGTAGAATGCTCATAGTTGAGAGAGAACTTGGGATACCACCCACTTTAACACATGTGTTTTCTTTTCAAATATTCATCTTCAACTGTTTTCATTGATCTAATGTAGCATTTAAATAGGCATTACATGAAGAATAAAATAAAATAAAATCCTAGATTCAAGATCTTCCAACAAAATAAAATAGCTAAATAATAAAAGAATTCTGAAAAGAAAAAAGGAATCTTGGTTGGTACAATATTTGGCTTGTTGGCCAAGTTATTGGGTCCCACAAGATCTCAAACAATCTCACAAAATATTCTTCACAAAACGTCCTAGAAATCCTAAATTTGCTAGCCAAGTTTTCTAAAATAAAAAACTTTTTAAAAACTTATTTTCCTAAAATTTAAAACTACTAAAACTTGAGACTTTCTAAAAAAATGCTATTCCCATTTTTATTGACACCCCCTTAGTAATTTGGTCATAACTTTCCTAAATCACCTTGGATTTGCGCAATCTTGGTCTCGTTAGAAGGGTAATTGAATAACCTATCTAATGACACTAAAATCAAGCCAACAATTCAAGTTTTTATCGTAGAAAAATTGGGTCCAAAGTGAAAAACGGGATTACAATTAACTAAACTAACGATGACACTATTGGATTATCACTAATTAACGCTTCTAAAATAAGAAAATAGCAAAAAAATAAACTACTCCACTGGACTTGCCTAAGAGGACTTTCCATGGGCCTCTAACTTCTTCTTTTTGATCTAGTATGCTCTTGCATCAAAATGTCTTATGATGGTTTTTGAATTTGAAAAGCATTTTTGAAATGAACACTGTTTTATATACCACGTGTCAATTTGTGATGTGGTCACTTTGGGTGGCTTGAACTCAACCCAAAGCCCGTTTTTTTATAATGGGACGAGTTTGGGCTGATACTATTAGGCTGAGTTTGGGCTTGTGCCAAGCTCGGGCCCATGTTTTGTACTTGGGGCTGGGCTTGGGTTGGCCTTAATCTGGTCTAGTCCAGCCCGATTGACACATTATAGTCCCAATTTAGACCGTGGCTTTCAACCTTATTACAAACAAGCCCTTGCAAATAAAAATCTTAATCTACCCTTGGCACAAAAGGCCTTATTACAAAAAAAAACTCACCCCTTAAACAAATTAAAATGACCCATACATGCTACACAACTTGAACCTTGCTCTCTTGTGTGGCAGCATATGTAAGAGTCTTTTCTTGTTGTCCGCATCGGGGAAGGATCATGGAAGCTGGCACTATTATGTATGAGATTCGGAAATTGTCTTGTTCATTGGGTATTTCTCTTGTACACATTCTTAGTGAACAAAATATATTGGCTGACAAGATGGCCAATTGGGGGGTGCGGTAGTCTTCTATTTTCTTTGGTAGTGATATCCCTGATAGTTGCTTGTAGGTGCTTCTTTAGCCATTGTATGATTAGTATGTAATTCTTTTCTTTTCTCAATAAAACGGTTGTTAATTATCAATACATAAATAAATTCCATAGCTTTCGATGGGCTACTTCTTTGATTAACTCCTTTTGTTGTTGTCAGGTGTTGCCTCCATCTGCTCATGCAGTAACAACAACTGCCTCAAAATTCCTCCTGAAATGGTTGTTTCAGTATGAACATGAATACAGGCAATGGTCAGCTGCAATTGCACTAGGATTGGTATCGAGTTGTTTACATGCAACTGATCACAAGCAGAAATTTCAAATCATCAATGGACTTATTGAGGTACATAGTGACGTGCTGAAATACTGTTTGGAACATCATTAAAAACTGGTTTGTTGTAGAGCCTAAGTGCATGCATATATACATACGTCATAATGGATTATGCATTTGTATTTCTGTATCTCTGATGTTATTGGGCCCCTAGTGGGGGCTCTATAATTCTTCTTCATGAAATAACTATATTTAAATTTGGTTGAATAAAATTGTTTGATTTTCTGTACTTGGTAGCATATTAAAATTATGCCTATGAGATATAGTTGTAAATATTCTGTTAGATGATAACCGTTGCTTAACTCTGAACTAAAGCATAACAACTTTATGTGTTCACATTTGGAAGGTAGCCCTTACTCTCCATCTCCTCCAAAAACCAGTGCCTGACCTTTGCTTTCCCTAATGTACAAAATCTCTTGTTCAGACTGTTGTAAGCCATGCATCCATTGTTCTCCCTTTCTCCTCCACCCTTTCGAAAACCTTGGCAGCTTCTGTGAGATGATCTCCATTCCAGAGGATTTCCACCACGTTCGTGACCATTACGACATTGGGACTGACCCTTGATTAAATGTCTTCCCCAATAGCATGAGTGCTTGAATCCCCATCAAAACAATATCTTGATGTCAAAATATTGAAATTAATCTCACTACATTCCATCATCTCTGTCATCAAGCTCCCCTTTCAACCCTCCCATTCTTACAAAGAGCATGAAAAGTGATAAAAATCATAGAATTTGGTGTGGTACCCTGAGATTTCACTAGTTGCGGAAGCTTAAAACCCCGTTTCTTTGTTGTGCAGTCTTGTTTCTTGTTTTTTTGGCTTCAATAAATATCTCTCTTATAGGACCTTCATCAAGACCTCAAAAGTTTAAGCACCCCCTTGAATCCCACATACATAATCTTTTTCCTATAAAAGTTCCTTGCTAAAATCAATATTTTCCTTAGCAAGAACATCCTGTGCTGAATTAAAGATCTTAAAGATCAGTCTTTCTCATATCTAAAAAGAAAATCAAGCACCTTAGTTGTTTTGCTAGTCATCCAAGCCTGGCCAGACCTCAGACTATCGTGACAGTGATGTCTTCCCCCAGGATGAACCAAGTAAGCCTGGAATTTTATTTAGCAACTCCTTCATGGTTTCAAAATGTCGAAAGGTGCATAACTTATGGATCACATATCTGTAGATTGATTGATTTATTTTGGGTGAAATTTTTTAGATTTTGGTGGCCCATCTGAACGTTTGGAGGGCTTGGGAGGGTGATACTAATCGAGGATGAAGTGCACAGTTTGTTAATACGTGGGGACTGAGGAGGATGAGACGGGACCTTGATTCAAATGTGAGAAGAAAAATCTCAGATGGGCTACGGAGAAGATGTGAAATGTTGCTAAAAGCTGAATTATTATGCCTATCATTGTTTATAGGCACACCAAAGACTACACATTAAGCCATACTGGCATACCTAGCAGCATTACTCTTCTTGATACCTCATCCGCTGCCCTCTGTCGCTATGGAGGCAAAATAAGACTTTCAAATGGAAATTAGTTTGTTGTAATAAGATTGAGTTATGGACCTGGATTAACCTTGTATATAATTTAACCATTAGCTAGGTAGGGGGGAAAATACTGCCACAAGAAAAATGGTGTCATGCTGATCTTTTTGTTGTCGATCCAAACAATGACTCAATCAGAGCATTGGAATATACACAAGTTGTAATAGTTTTCTCTATATGCTAGGGCTCACTCATTTAACAGGTACATGACAACATAAAACTAGTACTATAGGATTCAATGGATGGAGAGCATAGTTTTGCAGATTGGGACCAGACCCAGCTGATCATGATCCGAACATGGTTCAGATCAGCCGATCCTGATCTGGATCCACTGATCAATGTGGATTGGTGGTGATGACAATGTGTTAAACGGTCAGATCACCCATCCTCGATGCCATGGTGGAGAGATTTTGTAGTCCTGATTCCATTGTGCCAATCACCACTAGAAAACATGGTACTTGATCTAATAAACATGATAGGGGGCATGAACATAGATACTTTTGTTTGTATGTGTGTATTAACAGGTGGATTGTAATTAATGTAGGAGAGGTGTTCTTTGGACCGCTCATTTAGAACCCTTGGCTATATTTTCTGCTTCCAAGTGTTTGTGGAATGGGAAGTCTTATCTCCCTCTTCTCTTTTGTGCTTTGTTTCTGTTTTGGGGATTTCTTAAAAAAAAAAAAGATGTTTAGAAATTAAACATGAAGAACCTGACTATTTGGAGAAGTTTCTCAAAGTGTGTTGATGCTACGAAGTCCAATATTTTGATGGGGCCATCCATATGAGAGTCAGGAACTACATATGTAGAGCAGGACAGCTGAGTTGAATTAAAAAAGGAGGAGGAGGAGGAGAGGCAAATCTTGAAAATTCATGGTGAACACGAGTAGTGTGGCATAGACAACCAAAGTCTTGTCTAGGAGGTGTTGTAGCCCAAGAATTGCCAACTCCTAATTAGGCATGTAAGACCTGTCTTTAAATTATAGCTCCTTCAGCTTGAGTTATGAGGGGATTCCAAAACAACTAACATATGGAGCTGGTGCTCTAATAGGAGAATCTTTTAGAACAAAGTCATGGGCCTTGATGATATCTGAGTCACTATCTGGAATGTTGTTAAATGCAGATATTCATGAGGTTGATAACACATATCACAGTTGTAAATTGTAAAATGGAATAAGACAGAGTTGGGCATACGGCAGATCATCCTATTCATCTAAGTTACAAGATATCTCAACTTCTAATTTAAATAGTCCCAAAATAAACATGGTGAAATTGTAAAACATAAGATTGAAGAGGTGTTACAAAGACAGGTGGAGTGTTAAAAGAAGTACATTACAATCTCTAGGAGTGTAATATCTCAGAGAAGATGAAAGGTGGATAATAACTCTTAACCATTCCCTTTAGATCTGGCATATAAAAGAGCTATATTTATGCAAGTTGAGATAGATTACAAGGCATGAAACACAACGTGAGTGCAGCTGGTCTAAAAGATAATTTAATTAAATCTTTGACGAAAAACACATGACAATTGAAGGTAGGAGTATCTGAATGCTACTTGCAGATACGGTGCTAGGCATACAAAGTTGAATGAAGTTGAAAGTAAGAGTTGGTGTCTAGGTTGTGCAAATCTAGGATTTAGGGTTGGATGGAGGAAGAAGAAGAGAAAAGTTGAGAAAAACGTAGGGTGTGTAATGTTCACTCACTACTAAATTGTATTTTATCCTTATGATATGCCTATACCGTTTAGGATTAATATACCATACCAAAACAAGGCAAATACAAAAAGTAGCCCCTTATTTTCATGTATTTACAACCATACCCTATATACAGTGCTACTGTATACTTGGTCTCCAATGCTTCTTAAACTGGAGAATAGAGATCCCACATTCCCTGGTTACTAGCAATAGAAGAACAACAAACACTATTAGCCCCAGTCAGTATATCAGCCAGCTGTTCTTTTGTCTTGATAAATGGTGCACAATAATCCTAGACTTGAGGTGGTCTTTGATAAAATGCCAATCTACTTCAACATGCTTGGTACTATTATGCTAGACAAGATATTGTACGATGATTATTGATTCCTTATTGTGACAGTATAAACTCATTGATCCCTGCACAGGATTCCCAATTTGGCTACTTAAATTTTCAACCATAGGAGCTTACCAAAACCATGAGTCATGGATCAAAACTCAGCCTTGGCACTAGATCTTGCCACAACAGTTTGTGTCTTACTTCACCATGTGACCAAATTTTCACGCACAAAGGTGTGATAGCTTGAGGCCAAGGCTTAAAATGTCAGTGTTGGTGAAAATATTGGTTGATTCAAAATAAGACATGTTGGAAATGTTGAAGAGATATATTGTAAAAATCGTGAAAACTTAGGAAACATATTTTAATATAATTGCATAAACATAAGGGAACAGATAGATTCATTAGGAATGATAGCTTATTTTAATAGATAATACACTTTTATTACAATATCCTTAATAAATATACATACATTTATTAGGATTTTGATACTTAATGATTGACAAACAAATTATAATTTTATTGATAAACATGAGGGAACAAGTAGTGTTGTAAGATAATTCCAAAACCCTCAAATAAGGGTTAGATTTAAAGTGCGGAAGCAAAAGTTCAAGAATTGAATCTTTAAGCAATCAAGAATTTAAAGTGAGGAAGATGCCAGCTTGCTAAGTTGGTACAGTCTTTGGGTGTCGTACCACAAACCTAGGTTCAAAACCCGTCTTCACCTACTAATAAATTAACCACTAACGTATATTTATCAAAAAAAAAAAAAGTAACCACAAAATAGGGGAAATCAAGAAATAGAATAACAGAATAGAGGTTAGAATGAAATATAACAGAAAATAGGAAGAAAAGAGAGAAAGAAGCCCAAAAGGCAATTCTTGAATTTTTGGGCAGAACCTACGAAATTACCAAAATACCTTAGTTGTGCGTCAGAAAATTATGAAACTTTTCTAATATTTTCTGACATGTACAAAGGTTTAATAATTAAAATTTCAGGTCAAATGGACAAGATTTGGTTAGTGAAATTATATAAACATCGGTCCCACTTGAAACTTGAACAAGAACACACAAAACCTAGTAAACATTTTTGAAATTAAAGAGAAAAAGAAAGATGATTAAGATGGAAAAGAGAGGGTGAGAAGATAGAGAAGATGGAAGGAAGGAGAATGGTGAGGTGGATACTCATGACTGCACTAGGGTGCTACAAGCGTACAACCCATGATGGAGAGAGGAGGGGAGCCACAACCCATGGGGGTATTATGTGTTCTTTGTTTGTTGGGTTATCTTTTATATTATTTGGGTTTGGTTTAGTGTCTTTTGTTGGGCTTAATTTGGGTCCACTATAAGTTTTTTGTGTTTTGTTTACATTTGGGACACATAGGATATATTTATTATTGTTTTGGGCTATGTTATAAAGCCCAAACTAGGGGGTTTATTGGGCTGATCGAGCAGCCCATATTTGGGGCCATAAAGTATTTTTTTTTTCTTTTATTTCATGTAATAAGATCCATGAGAGCCCATTAGTATTAGGTCATTGATGTAACCCTAAGAGAGTGAGTTATAAATCAAAACCCACCTCTTTAATTTCAGTAATGAAGGAAATTTGAAGTTTTATGCTCTTGGAGGCTTACACGATTTGGGGTGTTGCTTTCTCCTTTCAATGGTTCCTCTACATTGAAGCTCTATGTGGGATTCCTAGACCAAGGTTGACATTGCTCCTAGAGGTGAGTTCTTTATTGTCTTCTTCTTCTTCCGTCTTCTTCTTCTTCTTTTATATATCTTGGGTTTTGGAAATTCTCTTTGGTGTAACCCATCTCAATAACCTTCACACCACCTCCACTATCAAACCCATCACTCCCCATATACTCCTACACCCTCCGGTCACCTATTATTTTCATTCCCATCACTTCCTCTTAACATTCAACCATCTCCATCATCACCCATGTCATTCGGCCAGTCCCACTTACCAGAAAAAAAAATTTTGATTTCATATAAATAATCTTCCTAGTGACTACTAGAAAATTTTCCACCACTTTACTTCAAGTTTTCTTTAAAATCTCGTGACTATTTGATGACCAGTAGTCTGCAGCTACACTAGAAGCTCCTCCCTATAAGTTTTTGAATCCAAAGAAATCAAATCAACAAGTATATACATGTATTTTCTGCTGTGGGATCATTTGTGCACTCAAGGTGTTTGAAGGAATTCATTAGAGAAGGTACTTGAAGACTTGAATCTCTATCTTGTGGGAGGGTTGAAGGATTAAGTTGGGAAGATGTTCTAAAGGGTTGTTACACCTATTTGACCTAATAATGACCATGTACACCTTCAACAAGCTGCTGTCCAGAATTTTGCACATAAAGTGCTTGATAAAATGGTTAAATGGTGGCTTCATTGATTCCTGATCAATTTAGTGGGTTGCATGAAAGCTTTGGGGTTGTCTTGTGACTGGCCCTACATCAGAGTGCCTTTAAATAGGTTTACAAAACTCAAAATAATAGAAACTTGCCGAAAATAGACACTTCTAAAATCTAAGAGACCTGCTAACCAAATTTCCTAAAGTCTAAGACTTTTAAATAATCAACTTTTCTAAAATTTAAACTACTGAAGACTAGGAAACTAAGTGGATGTCTACCAACTTATGTGGGGCCCCCTTTGTTGACTTTGGAGCCTCACTAAATGACAAGATAATGAGCTGTAAACCAGCACTTAATCTCAAAAGCCTTGAGGACTGGATCACCTCCTCACTTTGCCTGCTTTTGAATGTCTTGACTGGAAACACAAGATACTTTGAACTACCATATGTTTTTCATTTTTATCTTTATTGTGATTTGAACTACTATATGGTTAAATTGGTTTAACCCTTTTTTGGTTTCCATTACCATTTACCCCCAGTGGGCTAATCTTTTGATATTTACACTGCATCTAGCCTGGGGCATCTTCCTTTTCTTCTTTTTAACCTGCCTGGGTATTGTTGCTCAATTTTGTTGATACTTATTTTCACATTATTCAACCTCTTATTCCTGCGTAAATTATATATTTGAAGCGGGCATCCAATTTCCAAAACATGATTGTGTGAATATCCAATTGGAGAATAACTCAACAAGGATTAAGGAGTCATAATATTTTCTGAAATCTGTCCATGCACTGTGATATGTAAATTATAATTGGCTGCTGCTGCAGCAGCATTTTACTGGTGGCATGTGTGCTTTCAGGTTGCCTGTAATAGCAAAACCACTATTGTCAAAGGAGCTTGTGGGGTTGGCTTGGGTTTTGCTTGTCAAAATCTTCCTACTAGGGTTGAAGCTGCTGCTGATTCTGACTTGGTAGAAGAAACCGACAGGATGAAGGAAGCCAACTTACTTGGAAAGATCATTAGGGCTTTATCTCTGATCATATGCCAGCTTATTCCATCTTCATTTGATTCTTTACAAAGCCTCTGCAATTATTTTCCTCAGGGTGCATATGATATGGACACACACACACCTTCTGAATTGTCCTGTAACAACTGTGATAACCTGGGGGAAGATGTATGGGGTGTTGCAGGACTGATTCTGGGTCTAGGAAATTCTGTCAGTGCAATATACAGAGCTGGGGTACATGATGCTGTGCTCATGATAAAATCTATGTTCATATCATGGATTCCTTTTGTGAATCACATTGTTCAAAATCCTTGTGATCACAGTGAAAAACATGAGATACCATTATCTGTAGGATCCTGTCTGGCACTGCCTATTGTAATAGCCTTTTGCCAGAGGGTAGAACTAATGGATGATGGTGAATTAGACCATTTAGTCTCTGGTTACCAGGAGCTAATATCTGAACTTTTGTCTGTGAAGAAATCTGGTACCTTGCATCAGAGTTTGTTGATGGCTTCATGTATTGGAGCAGGAAGCCTTGTCTCATGCATTTTGAGTGAAGGGGTGCATTTTATGAAAGCTGAAGATGTCAAAAGCTTACTGGAACTGCTTAAAAAGACCTACACAAATCCATACCCTCCAACTGTCCACATGTGTGGGATGCTTGGAGTTGTTAATGCGTTGGGTGCTGGTGCAGGGACTCTTATGCTTCCATATTCTCAGCTACCTTCTTTACAGATCGGTTATGAGAAAAAGGTAGTTATACTTATTTATGTCAAATACCATTTCCTAGTTCATTTGTGTGTTTACTTTTATCTAATTTTATTCAACAGGAGTCATCTTATATCAGGGGGCATATACTTTCAAGTCCTGTCTGTGAGCCACTCTCGACATCATTGATGCAAGAAATGTTTCTAGTTGCACAGAATTCTAAGGATCAGCAACTGCAAAGATATGCAGCATGGGCAGTTTCATTTCTTAGGCATCGGTGGTGGTCCAAGGAACTCCAAGCCGCCAAGAATAGTTCTCAGACTGATCTAATAGACTCTAAGCATGTTTCACAAAGCTTTCCAGAGGACAGTATAGTCTGGAAGCTCTGCTTGTGGCTGATGGATCTTAACTCTTCAGGGGTCAGTGTTCTTCTGCTAGTTCTAAAACTTTTGTTAATTTGAATTGCTTCTATTTAGTATATTTGTTTCCTAGTTTCATCTATTATTTTACAGTGATGTTCTCTTTACACTTACGAACATTATTTTCATATGACATTTATGTTGAGATTTCTCAATGTTGGTGTTATGATATCTGCACTATAGTTTGCTGACTCCCCAGAGTTGACTCCACTCCTAAGCCTCATGAGTTGAGTCATGCTGCTGACTCCAAACTATACTTGACTCACTGAGTCAAGTTGCTAACTCGGTATACTCAGTTGACTTGGACTGATTCAAGTGAGTCAGTCAAATCTTGTAAAGCTTAAAATGACCTAAAAACAAGTTGTAAAAACTCTAAATTTTTTGTGCTTAAGGTTTCTTTCCTAAAGTCTCCAAAAAGTGAGCTCTCAAAGGCATTCACATTCAAAACCCTAAAAGAAAGAAAGAGTAAAAAACTAAGAAGAATGAAGGCTTGAGTGTAAGAAGATTAGAGTTTAAACTTTAACTTCTAACCATATAAACCTAGACTTCTAACCATATATTAATACTAATAGTAGTACTTTTACTTTAATTTGGACGTTAGAATTTAGAATTAGTTGCATTTACCTTGACATGGTGTTAGATTATTAGTAGTTTGTACAATTTATTTTTTGATTTTCAAGTTATGATACTACAAAATACTTATATTTATCAAGAAAATAAACAATACTTGACCCAAAATATTATGTATAATTTTTAATATTTATTATATTTAAAAAAATAAAAAATAAAAAATGTCATGACTCCCTGAGTTGACTCCAATGACTCCCGAGTCTTTTTTTTTGTTGATAAAATAAAAGCTTTATTAATAAGAGAGAGGGAAAGGGGACAAGACATCTCCAAAGGAAGGAACAAGAAAGAAGAGGGCAAACCACTACACCGGGGGCATAAACCGGATTACAATCCACAATCCTATGCCAATCTTTTCTAAGGTACCCAGGCTGCATCAAGAAGCAACCCTTATAGAGAGATCCCCAATACGTAATCTTGTCTTTGACCCATTTATCGGTCCGGAAAGATGGTTCCGTAGATCCCTTGAAAATCTTTTTGTTCCTTTCAAGCCAAATGGACCAGCATACGACAACCGAAACAAGTCTCCATAGCTCCCTCCCTTTTGGGCTTAACGCCTTTGTCTTCCGGGCGAATTATAGACCTGGTAGATCCGGAAGAACTCAATTCAGACCAAAGTCTTTAATCACCTTGCACCAAACCTTCCAAGCAAAGGGGCAATGGAGGAGGGTATGTTGAATAGATTTCCCATCACCATAGCAAAGGCCACACACGTTAGTGAGGTAGAGCCCCTTCTTTTGTAATCGGTCTATGGTTGAGATTTTTCCAAGGAAAGAGGTCCACATAAATAATTGGATTTTTAAGGGGACTGGAGCGTACCAGATTTCTTTCCAAGGGAGAAGAATCCCAACAGAATTGTCCATCCAATTGGCATAAGACTTAAATGTAAAACTCCCGTTATTGTTCTTTGCACATACTCGTCTATCCATCTAGTTTGGATCCACACGAGACTCCTAAGTCAAGTTGACTTCCGAGGTATCCAAGTTTGCAAACCTTGATCTGCACTACCCACAACAACAACAACAAACAGCCTTATCCCAACTATTTGGGGTTGGCTACACGAATC
>JAOXJP010000008.1:1912225-1924212 GCA_025762735.1 Platanus orientalis | reverse complement strand
TATTATCTATATTCTATATATTGTTATATTTTTACGAAACGGATATTATCCGGAACGGAACAATGTATATCCGTATCTTAACCGTTTATAACGGATATTTTTATAAACGGATTGGATAAGCTTATTTCGGATAGGACGCGACCCGGAACATAATAATTTTTCGGATAACTTGCAGCCCTACTCAAGCCTACGAAGCAGATCTCTTATCCGATAAAAAAAAAAAAAAAAAAAGAGAGCCTACGAAGCTTATCCGTCAGAGACCCTTTCATAAATAAAACACCAAAACAGACCTTTTCACATTGACGAAACTCCCAGACACAAAACCAGCAAATAAAAAAATTGATTTGCACTAGTTCACCACAAAACAGCCCAAGACTATTACAGCAACAAAAGCCATTGAAAGGTTAAAAAAGAAGAAATAAGTAAAGATTAGAACACACGGCAAACTAAATATGGAAATATTTGAAAGATTTATATCAAACATAGTAAGTATACAAACTCTGGCAAATTTCAATTCTTCGATTCAGGCTTTGACCTCTTAACAACTATAAATTCATCGCGGCAAAACATTCACCGTCATGGACTCATCATCGAGGGAGGACTTTAGGGGGACATTAAAGGGCACACCAAATCCTGGGGGTATTATATCCGCCTTGCTTAGAATATAACACAAAGGCTTCAAGCGAGCTTAGAAGTCTATGTATAATTGAGGGACCATACAGAATAATGAGAGTATGAGACTAACCAACTACCAGGAATATAATAGCATCGGCAATTAAAGCCAATTAAAGTATTAAGTCTATAGACGCATTTTTAGAATCTGACTTGGTCATCTTTTAATATTTTTGTACCTGCGTTTGTATAGTCTTGCACTAAAAAATAAAAAACGCTTTAGTTAGAATTTTGTACCTGCGTTATCATTCTTTAATGCTTCATTGAAAATAAATAGGAAGAAAATGTTCTGGTTTTCAATAACTTTATATTATTCAAATTTCAATTGATTCTCCATCACGAAGACATTAGAAGAAAATTTCGTGAAAGGATAAAAAATGCTCACCTTAACGAATGCTAACCTCTGCTCCTTGTCAGGTGGCCGGCACATCAGTGCCGAAAAGTGAATATGCACCCCCAAAAAAGTGAAAATCACTTTTACGCTGATGTGTCCGCCACCTGATAAAGAGTAGTTATGAGTGTTTGTTAAGTGAAGCGTTCATAAACCAATCCCGAAAATTTCATAACACTCCTTGGTAAAATATCCATAAAAATCGAAAATTTAAAATATTTAGTAAGAGTCGTTCCTGGTGCAGCAAAGCTATGTGGCAACCAACCTTTAGGGTGCACAAGTCAATGGTCTTTGTATTACCACGCACTCGCCATATGAAGGACAGCAGAAAAACTCTACATAATGCAATAGTTTTTTTTTTTTCTTCGTAGGGCTACTTGGGCCTGCTGCCTCGTCAAAGATGTGTAAGCCATTCCCATGGTCTCAACCAAGGCAATACTATCGGGATGATATCCTCTGCGATGTGAATATTTATGCCGGGCTGGAGCCACCATTCATGGGGCGCTATGTGGTGTCAGGTACTGACAAGGAGGCTGGGGCCCATACACTTTGTCCCCAACCAAGTCAACCAACGATGGCACGACCAGTGCAAGTCAATATGAACATGAAACCACATGCGATATGAGAAAATACATCTTCTCTTGATATGGTCCTCACTTGCTTCACACATGACTGTATCATCGGCAATCTACATTACCATTGTGGAATTACCGCCCACCGGATTTGAAACCCCAACCCTCTACCTTGGAGTGGCCATTCCGTGCCATCTCTCCTGGAGAGAGACGTGCAAATAGCCATGGATATATATTTTCTACATTAGTGTCTTTCTTTGCATTATTCTACCCAAATATAGGTCTTCCTTTCTTAGAAAATTGACAACTACAAAGCTATAAAAGCATTTTATAATAAGATAAAATAAATATATATTGGCCAATAAAATTAAATTTTCGTAGCTCAGTTGGTAAGAACACTCTTTTAACTAAAAAAAAAAGGCTTTCGGCCCAGTGATATAGGCAACTAAACACAATTAACAAATGTTGTGAAGTACCTCCACATGCAACCTCCACCACCTAACCCTGCTAAGCATATCCGTCAGAGAGACCTTTCATAAATAAAACACCAAAAGTGTCTCTTTCCCAATCAATGTGGGATGAAATTCCCAACACAAACCAACAAATAAATTAGTTTGCACTAGATCACCACATAACAACTCTAAGACTATTAGAGAGAAAATAGACATTGGAAGGTTAAAAAAAAAAAAAAAAGTAAGAAATAAGTAAAGATTATAACAAATAGCAAACTAAATATGGAAATATTTGAAATATAAAGTTAAATTACTCTAATTAACCATATTGTTTTCTAAAGGTTTTACTGAAAAAAGGGTCAAATATGTAACGATAAAAGTTGACAGACTACTAACCTGCTCTCATTGATCTGCAGCTTAGCATTCCCTATATGTATATATGTACCTCGGGATTTGAGATGGGACAGGGTTGGCCTGAGCATACCCCAAGCTTAAACTCAGGGTGGTCTGGGGCCCCTTCGGGCCGGGTCGGGATGGACAGGCTTAGGTTATACATTTTGTCACCTATTGATTGGGATTGGCATGATATATTTTCAATCAGACTGAAGATGATTCATACTCTTTATCACACCTTTTCCCCGTTAAGCCACCTTGTACTGTGGAACTAGTAAAAATGCTTCCCACTTCCTTACGTACATGTTTCCTTTTTAACAGAATTTTGATTTTCTGAATAGTCTCTCGGATAAACCCCTCGAATGAAGGTTATTTGAAGCTCAGAGGATCCATTAACAAGTCAAGCAACAGATCCAATCGATCTGCACACTACAAAGACACATTCAAAATCGATCTCTCCTAAGTGCAATAAACTAAATAGCTCGAGTTTGCCAAATTAGTATCGGCTGCTTAAAATATTTTGCTAATAGTGAAGCTTTGTCAGCCTATAATAACTATACACAGAAAAACATTAAAAAATTAAAAGAAAAAAGAAAAGAAAAGAAAAAGAAAACACCCCAGTACAGCAATTATATTTTTTTAATTTTTAATTTTTTTTTCCCTAAGTGGTTAAGGGCCAAACTTGACATGTATGCAACTTTGCATCAATCTTAGAGAATTTGGTATATTGGTTAGATCCTTAACAAATTAGCATCAGTGTCACTACACCCATTCAAGCTCTCTAATTTTTCTTCAAAGCCCAAACTCTTTTCCACCCAAAGAAAGGTATGGCATTGAACTTCTCAGCAAGTTTTCCAGCTGCAAGTGATAATGATTGATGTCTAATTTTATGTGACACAGAGGAGGGAGACTTGTGAAGGTTTCATTAAATCCTATTAATCCCATTAATAAAAGGATTGTCGTGTTTGAAACCTTAATGTGATTGATAGGATAAACTGAGGCTCTAGAGCTAAAAAAAGATTGTAACCCTAGTGCATCAAGATCAAAAATTCCAACTTAATGGTTTCTACATGGGATACGTTCATGGTCACAGAGCATATAAAGTACAGATCATTATAACCTTAACTATCAAAATCTCTTACTGTTATACATCTTGTGAACTTAGTCACAGTTCACCAGGAGTTTGCAGCTGACGGGCTAGCCAAAATTTTCACCATGACGCGGGTTACGGTTGCTCTGAAATTACTACTCTCTCTTCGTCTTCACTTCTCTGTAAGCAAGATTCATATCCAAAAAGTTAAGTTCTGAAATAATTCAGCCATGCATATAGTTCAAATATGCTATGACATTACAATTGAATATGACAGAAACATACTAAAAATATTAGCCAAAAAAAAAAAAAAATTATGAAAGAATAAGAGCTTTATTGGGTCTTGTACAGTTGGGAAAGTCAATAAAACCAATACAATTTCTTTCTGCTCAAGAAGCTCCATACAAAACTATCAACAGAGGAACTTGGGAGAAAACAGAGACTCATTCGACAGTCGAGGAAGAAAAAAGAGAAACCTATTTGATGGTCTATCTCTGTCCTCCTATGGAGCCCTGAAAATATATTCATCTAAGCAGTGGATGGCTCTGTGTTTCAGGCCATGAAAACATGTAGGGATATGATGTAATAAACTGACAGTCTGGCTGTAGACCTAATGAAAAAAAAAAGGGTCTGAAAAAAAGTTTACTACTTTTCAATATGAATTCCAGAGGACCAGGTATTCCCCATTATCTAGTCATCTTCTGCTGTCTTTAACTTGTTTACATATGTAGCATATTAGAAGCCACATGTTTCAATTCAATTGGCCAAAAAAAAATCTTTTGCTATTTCAATGAAAAATAGGTCTTTTCAATGACCTAAACTTACTGACTCTGCTGGTTCAAGGGGTCAAAGATACGTTTTGCAAACCAATACCAAAACTCAACAGCTCCCGTATTTGCCTTCAAAGTATGTTAATATGGACACATTCTGTATGCAGCTTAGTTTTCCAACAAGTGAAAAATCAACTCGATTAACTTTCCTAGAACTAGCATTCAAGAAACTAGTCAGGTAGTGTCCTTGGTTTGATGCTGCTCTAAACAGGGTTGAATGTTAACTATATCCCAGGGGTGACAAAGGGTCAGATTGGTTGGGGAATCGCTTAACCGGATAATAACCTCATTATTATTTGGGCTAAAAAGTAAAGATATAAACCTTAAGCCTGGGGAAAAGGGGCGGCATAGTCAGATTCTTCAGAAAGATGCTGAGTTGGCTCAGGTCTGGAGCTTTAGGTAGGTGTGTGGTAAGGAAATGCAAAACCTGGCCAAGAAACAAAAAAGCTGACCATGGAAATCAACTCCTTCGATCCACACACATCTATTACTTTCCACCAAAGCACAGAAAATCCTTTCCTTCAATCCCGAACTCCAGTTCAATATTTTGTCATAATTGATGATAAAGATTCATCCAGCTTTGGTGTTTCATCTTCCAAATTACTTTCTTGATTAATTTCCAGTTGTTTTAGATACAAGCTCTATAGGGAAAAGCCAAGGATGAAGAAACAATAACACTTGAAAATATGGAAGTTGGGACTTGATACATAAAACAGAAATCAAGTGCCTTTTTAGTGTAAATGGATGCATTGAACCTCATAAAACAAATTAGTAGAAAAGGTTCAAGCTTAGATACCAAATCATAGCAGGAGCAGATGCACAGCTAAAAGAAAAATGTATTAACAGAATGAATATAGGTACAATGTGTATTTTACCGTTTTGACACATGAAAATAAATATTATTACTAGAAACATCATAAGTAAAAGTATTTGATTTGAACCATTAACCTTTATATTATACTAATTAGAGACAAATATTCTTGCATGAGGGCATCTTATGTTCATACGCAATAGACCCAAAGGCAATCTGCCAAATTCATTGCTGTATAAATGGAGAACAAGCAGGAGGGCAGCAACCACCATTAAAGAATACCAGTTCCACTTCAATCTTAAAATTCTCCTATTGCAAAAAAGCTTACCTGATGTATGCGACTATTAGGCATTGATTCTTAAGAAATGCACAAGAAAATACTCCGATTTATTTATTTAACTTTTTTAGATAAGAAAGTAATCTGCATTCATGAATAGTCTTATGTCTAAGACCTCAAAATAACTATCAAAATTTTACTGCAATACTCAACTAACTACACATGAACCTAGACAAAATCATGTCAGATTCTTTATGATGTGGAAATCAATATATCACACTGATTCAGGAAAGTATATATGAATGAGTCATCTTATGAGCAATACTAACTCTGAAGCAATGAAACCCAACAAGTAAGTTTTATACAATGCTGTCTGCAAGGAGTAAGACACAAAGCTAAATGCGATAGAAAAATCAGAACTACTTACTGCACCATCCAATCCTCTGTGTTAAGATAATGCACTAATGCATTGTCCAAAGCCTTCTAACTGGATGAACTTGGCTTTTCTAGATAAGCTCACAGTGTCTCAAAACCTTGCTTGTGTATGTTACAATCCAAGACATGCCCATATGAATGATCTGATCTTGCAGCTCACTACAGTGGTAGTTACTGTGCATAGGACTGTCTGTGGGGATGATGAATTCCAGCCTGATAGACCTCGAGGTGGTATACGGCCTTGTAAATCAATTCTCTCAAAGAAGGATTTTGAGCTGCCACTGAACGAACAGCCCCCTCAAGAGCGGGCAATGCCCTTGCTCGTTCCAGAGCCTCACTGTTGCCTATGTGCAATGCCAAATAACAGAGGAGAGTCAGTCCATGCAATTGAGCCTGTTCATTAGCCCTCAGCAGTCTAATTAAAGGTGGCACTCCCTCAAAATCAATGATAGCCTTTGAATGCTCGACGCAAAGGAAATTTTCGGGACAGGCGAATTTCCCCAAAGCAATTGCGGCTTCTGTGGCTACATCTGGGTTACTGCTGTTAAGCTGTGTCACTAAGGGACCAACGACTCGGGTTTCTCTAGCTGGGAAGGTGCGAGCCAATGATCCAATCGATTTTATGGCAGGGACTTGCAGTGATGGATTGCTTACTTCTCGAATTACCCTTAGAAGCTGTTCCACAACCACCTTCGCCGGGGGAGAGTTGGTCTTGAAAGCTGCCCGCCTAAGGTCAGCATTGATTTCCGCTGCTGCGGTTATCTCCATTACCGTCATCAGGCAATTTAGCTGCAGCTCCCCTTCTTCCTTCTCAATAAGCTTTGCTAGACAAAGCAGCCCTTTAGTCTCTGTAATTCTCCGGCTATTCGACACACTCCCTTTGGAGAGCATCCACAGAGACTCCGCGCAACTAATCTTCAGCTTTAGCTTCACTTCCGGTTTCTCATTTTCCCTCTCTTTCCTATGGTGTCCACCTCGACTACTACCCTCAGAATACGAATACGAAGATGAAGAAGACGAATTGGAGTGTTTGGCATGGTTCTGAGTCGTCAAAGATTTCCCCCCCAACTCTTTATTAATCTGAACAAGAGAATGAATGCTGGGTTTACCTGATTGGGGCTTGGGGTCGTCCCAAAACGTCTCAAACGACAGCAACGACACGAGCGGCCTAATGGCGTTCTCCCTCGCGAACTCCTCTTGTGCAGCCGGGTCGTGCTCCGCCATCCTAGAAACCAAATTGGCAACCCGAATCTGAACTCTCATGGGAGCGTCACTGAGGACCTGAACAATCACAGGAACCCCAAGCTCGGCGACGATGAGTCGAACCCCTTCCTGGTAAGTGGACAAGTTAAAAAGGGCAGTCGCAGCGGCAAGTTGGGCATCGGGAGACGCCCCTTCCTTCAATAGCTTCAACAGCGGGGGCACCCCGCCCTCCTCGACGATGATTTTCTTGTTCCGATCGTTGTCGTGGGCGAGGGAGGCGAGCTCGTTAGCGGCCTCGACGCGATCGGGCAATTGACCCATCTGAATAGCGGCGACATAGGACCAAACCCAGGAGAGGATTGGGTCGTTGCTGGCGATTGGAGGGAGGGAGAGGACGATGCCTCCACCGGAAACGTCAGAATCGAAGACGCTGAGGAGCCATTCCATGTCACCGAGAGAGGCGTCGAGGAGGTTCGAGACCTTGCGAAAATCGGTGGCGCTGATGATGGTCACGACGCGGTGGAGTACGCCACTGTGTTTGCACTTGCGGACTAGGGTTAGGGTAAGCTCGAGGTTTCTGGATACCTCGGCGACTATACGGCGGACGGGGCGCACGTAGATGGAGGGGGTCGCGGTGGCGAAGCGAACGGCGGCGCGGAGCATTTGGGAGAGACGGTCGACTTGTTTGCCAACTTCCGAGCACTCTACTTTAAACGACTCGGCTTCCTCGACTACTTTGCGAATTCGCTCCGCTAGTAAAACTGGGAACGACAGTTCTTCCTTTATGCTCTTCTCTTCCGCCATTATCGCTTGATCAAACTTTTATTTTCTTGGGTTCTCTCAATCTATGATTCCGCGATTTGCGTTGAAAGAGTCGTCGTCGTCCCTTCTACTTATTTTTTGAATTGTTATCTTCTTCGATTTTTCAAGGACCAAAAGAAAACTGATACGGGTAAAACTTGTCCTGTGTCATCGTCGGAGACTCACAGTGGCGACGGAAAGACCGTAAAGTCTCTGTGTTCTACCCGTCTTCTGTTGGGTAATTTCCGTCCGCGAACTTGTTTGTTGGATAATATACGTTTCGATAATTTGATCCCCTTCGTCCACACCGAAGAATCGGCGCGGGTTTGATTGCCATGGCTGTGATAGGCTCGTTTGGACTGTGGTGATTTAGAGCAGTAGAGGGGAGAAATATGTGTTAGTTGATGGTTTTATGTGATTCCTAATTCCAAAACAGTGGCCTTCAACGTGTACAACCCGAAAGGAGGAAAAGACGAATTCCTTATGTCCTCCTCCAAGTACCTTGTGTACGTTTTGTTCTATATATGTACGGCTATATTCCATTAATTACTGTGGAGCACCTAAAATTGTGAAAATAATTGTCCGTGATAAAAAAGTGTTTGCAAACGTGTTATAGATTGATACGGGATGCGTTTTTAACTGTGGTACCTTTATTTTGGATAAGTAAATTGTATGATGTTTGATTTGATGGGTTAGCACTAAGAATTCAACCCAAAATCTAATTGGTTACAATCCGAACATGGAATTTTTTGACCAATTTGGATTCAAACCGTAGTCGCATATGTTTAGGGTCTGGGGGTGTGTGTGGTGAGAAAGAGTTTCTAAAACTTGTAATTCGCTTTAGACAAATTTTGTAAAAGTTTATTTTGCGTTTTTGTGGTTTTTCTCTAAATTAGGGTTTTTCATGTAAATCTTGTATTATACATTATTCATTTATTTGTTTTGTTTATTGATTTTATCGCATCTCGTTTCTTTTGTGAAGAATGTAAAATGATCTTAACAATTGATATCAGAATGATGTTTGGTTTGAATGGAAACAATGACATTAATGGTGGAAGAATATGCATGGTTCAGTATTGAAAAATTCAATTGTACGAATTTCACTTTATGAAAGATGCAGATAGAGAATTATCTATATAAAAAGAATCTCTATCAACCCTTTGGAGGAAATGACAAAAAATAGCGTTGATGTTAGATGTAGACTGGGAAGTACTTGATCGCAAAGCCTTATGTACGATTCTTCTTTCATTATCTTCATCGGTAGCTTTTAATATTTCTAATGAGAAAACCAGAAAAGGTTTAATGTCAGTCATTTGTCGAATGTATGAAAAACCATTGGTTTCTAACAAAGTGTTTATGATGAAAAAATTGTTTAATATGAAAATGGAGGAAGACAGAACTATGGATGAACACTTGAACAAGTTCAATACATTTACCAACCAATTAACCTCGATTGGAAGCAATTTTGATAATGAGGTTATCACCTTATTGATTCTCTCATCTTTACTAGATAGTTGGAATGGTTTGATAATGGCTGTTAGTAATTTCTCAGGATCCATCCCCATGAAATATGATGAGGTGATGAGATTCTCAATGAAAAAGTTCATAGGAGATCCACATCCTCAAGAGAAACTTCAGGTAATGCTTTGAATATGAAAGGAAGAGGAAAAACAATTGACAGGAACCATAATTAAGGTAGGTCTATGTCAAGAGGCAAATCAAGATCTGAAAAACTTATGGTGAAATGTTGGAATTATGGAAAGAAATGACACTTGAAAAATGATTGTAAGGTTTCAAAGAAGAACATGCATGGTATCAACTAGGGGTGGGGATGGGCCAGGTCAACCCAAACTTGGCCTTAAAATTAGCCCGAAAAACCTGACTCAAGCTAGGCTCGACATGGGCTTAAGACCCGAACTTTTATTTAGGGTCAGGCTTGGGCTAACCTCCGCCTAACTCGAGGCTTGAACTCTTACATATATAAAATATGTGTATTATATATAATATATTAAGTATTTTAAAATTATCAATATTACATAGCTTGGTAAATAAAAATGGTGTTTTACAATAAGTTTTGGGTTTAAGTTCTATTGAAATCAATGATTTTTTATAATAAACAATCATTAGAATTTAAATATATAGTTTTTTATGCTTTTTAAAACTAGTAAAATTTTATAGTTTAATTAGTTAAAGCATTAGTTATTACATGATAAGTCTAGAGTTCAAACCTACGTCTCAACATTAAATTTTTTTGAAATTCATGGGCCAGTTTAAGGCCCGATCAATTAATTACGGCCGGGCTCGGGCCTAAGTTTATTAAAAATTTATGGGCCCAAGCCCAAACTATAATTATAGGGCCAGACTTAGGCCTACCATGGCCAGGCCCGAGTCTGGCCCATGCCCACCCCTAGTATCAACAACAAGGACAATGAGGTTTCTACAAATATTGTCAAAGAAGTTATTGAAGATGTATTAATTCGAGCCTTGGATAGCAAGTCAGAGTCCACATCTAACAAAGGTCTCAAGAACTATTGGGTGACATTGACAAGGTGTTTCTGGGAGATAATAAAGTCTGCAATATAGTGGGTAAGGAAGATATTCTGATTAGTCTGCCAAATGAGAGTACATGGATGTTGAATGATGTATGTCATGTATTCTGCATGGAAAGAAATTTAATTTCAGTAGGCTAGCTTACAAGTTCAGGTTACAACATGATTTTCACAAGAGATTCATAGAAAATCACAAAAGGTACCTTGGTTGTAGCTCATAGAAAGAAAGAAGGGACACTCTACCTGACGTGAAATACAACTACCTTTATTTCAGTTGCAACTAAGGGTGTAAATTTAGATATCCAGCATTGTAGGTTGAGACACTTGAGTGAAAAGGGAATACAAATTTTCCACTCAAGAGGGTGTTAGAATAGGTGTCTTGACAAAAACATCATAAACACTTTTTATAGTATTTATTTGTTTGACATTCATAATAAAGTACTTTATTCCATCATCACATGTGTATAATTTAATTTTTTAGGTAATTGTTTTATCTCATGAGATGAGATAGGTAGTCCTCAGGTAACTTAGTAGTATGTTAGACGCAAGGATTATGTGTGGAGAGATCTGATCATCTAGTTCTTGTAGGCCTGAAACCTTATAGCTATGGGTGATGTTGGGCACATCACTTAAAATGCTACTATGTGTAAAATTGCTATATGATAGAGTGATATAATCTTAATCAATAGAGTGAGACTCTAGACTTACATGTAGATGCATAATTCAAATGCATTAAGGGGATTCATAATGGACACATTTAATAAAACTTCATTGTTAGAGTAAATGATGTTCATAACTTACAAACTAATCCTTTGACCTAAGGGACTTGTGATTCTTTGAGTTATTTAAGTTGATTATTTTGAGTTGCCAACCAGTGATACCTAATTGGTGGTTATATCATGGGTACCTTGGATGTTTGACTTGATGCTTAAGAGAACGTAAGTGCCTAACAAGGAATCCATTGCCCTTATAATATGGAGAAATATTCAGTCTATGGTTAACATGAATTGCTTGGACATAGAAATCTAGATCCAGTGTTTTTGATTTTAAATATTTATTTATGTTTGAAAAAAAATTATTAAAAAGTGTTTTTAATGTCCAATTGATCCATGAACATCCTAGAGATGATTTACCAATGACCAAAAGAGTTTGATAGTAATTAGTTTATTGTCTTGTGGGTCATTGAGGGATATTGCACAGTGGAAGGATGTTTTTATGAAAAGTTTTGTGAGAAAGGGCCTCAATGTTATATTTTTATCATTGGGAGTTCAATTGTATCATGTCACAGGGATCATTATAATTAATGAAATGCCTAGTTGTAATAAATAAACAGTTATGTTCCTTATTGCAATTTTGACTCAATTAAAGATAGTGGGTGCCATAAGCTTAAGGAAAAGGATTCCAGAAGGATCTCACACCCCCTAGGGTTTTTTTGACCTCTCATAAACTCTATAAATAAAATTGTCCATGTTCAAATAGTCTCTTGTAACAATTTTGGAAGTGGGAGAGGT
>JAOXJP010000008.1:1898617-1912125 GCA_025762735.1 Platanus orientalis | reverse complement strand
TTTATGAGATTTGTGCAAAACCCCCAAAATTTCGTTCTTCAATCCACTCAAATCCGCAACAAAACAAGTTTTTGATCACAAAAACTTGTTTAAAACAAAAGACAAAGGTTGTAAGATGTGATCTATCAAAAAAAAGAGAGAGAAATCAGTGCACAAGAGAGAAAACTGAGAAGAAATGAAGAATGGGTGTTCACGGGACGAGATTTTGAACTTACAGCCGATCCAGAGTCGGATCGGCCGATCCGTATGTCGGATCGGCCGGCCGATCTGGCTTTAGATCGTCCGATCTAGGCTCTGGATCACTGGATCAGCCGATCCGGCGATCCGGAGCTTGGATCGGCCGATCCTTCGTCAATTCCGATTAACACGTAGAACAGGGATCGGTCCCGACCAATCCCGATCCGATCCAGGCGATCCGAGCCCAGATCGGGCGAGTTTTAGAACCATGGTCATCATGTCTAACAAGTCATCAAGTCTAGGGATGAGAAACCTATATCGTACCATAATCATATTGATGGTTTTACTGTCCACACACATCCTCCAAGAACCATCCTTCTTTAGAGTGAGAAGTGCAGGTACAGCACACGGACTCATACTCATACTCTCCCTAATGAAACCCTTTCTTAGCAATTCATCCACTTGTCGTTTTAACTCGACATGTTCTGTAGGGTTCATCCTGTTGTGAGGTAGATTGAGGAGAATTACTCCAAAAACTAGATCAATGTCGTGTTGAATATTATGCATCGGTGATAACTCATCTGGAAAATCTTCAAGAAACATCTCTCCAAACTCTCTGATGAGTGATGAGAGGCTCTACCTCAGCTAAAAGGTCAGAAATGAGGTCAGGGGTCACTAATCTAGCAACTAAGGCAAACACTAGTGCATCCCCCTAAACCTCCTGCTCGAACTCCTTAGGGCCGAGAATGTAAGGTCTTAGTTTGTGGACCCTCCACACCCTCCCCATTATTCACCGGACTCTTGCCTCCAGATTGGGCTTTTGGTGAAAGTGGAGTAAGCTTGATCTTCTTGCCCTTGATCTCGAACACACGCATGTTGGTCCTACCATACAACGTGGCATTCAAATCAAAGAGTCAAAGTCGGCCTAGGATCATGTGCCCTACATCTATAGGCACGACGTCACACCATATCTTGTCCTTATACTGGCCAAACTCAATAAGCATGTGACATCTATGGGTAACTAGAATGAAAGAGGAATCTACTCACGACACTCTATAGGGCTGAGGGTGGGAAGTGGTGGTGAATCCAAGCCACTTCACATTATCAGTAGAAACCACATCAATGCAGCTTCCACTGTCAATGATTGGCTCTGCAGCTTTTCTCTCCACACTTGGCAAAGGTACAAAAGACGGTGGTCCTCCGCCAATCTTCCTCTAGAACAGACTAGGTGAGAACACATCTCACCACCCAGATGGGGGTCTGGGGAAAGGGATAGCTAGCATAAGATCTCATGACAACTAGACAACTATCCTCCCCTTCTCCATCATCATCACTCGGGGCCTGAATATGATCAACAGTCTCATCTATACTAGTCTCATCATCATCTACTTGTTGATCCCCATGGACCTCCTCCTCGGTACTGTCCTCTAAAAATAGAGCAAGCTCTTTGTGTGAAGATCAAACCTTGGAATTATGGCCTACCCACCACACTTGTAACATTTATCAAGATTGCCCAAAGAACAAACCTTGGCCTCTTCTTTTCCTCAATTAAGAACTAGACCATTTCTAAAAATGTCAAAACCAACTCTAGGTGGTTGTCCTAATATGGATCTTATATTCGAGCATCTAGGATCTTGGGGTTGTGGAGACGAAGGCCTCACATACCTCTTCATGTCCTATGTTATCCAATAAATCTGCTCTAAAGTGGTGATGAAGTAGGGAATAACCTCCTTCTGAATCTCAGGTCGGAGCCCCATCTTGAAACGAGTGATGGTCATATCATGACTCTCACGGACTCCACATCTCAATCTATTATCATTTAACTTCGTGATATAATCCCCAATGCTAGATGATCCTGGACGGACTGTGTTATACTGCTCAAGAAGTCTAGTGTGATAATGTCATGGAACGTACTTCTCCTTGAGCTTCTCATACATGTCTGCCCAACTAGTGAAGGGTCTTTCGTGTCTCCAATAGATCTGTTGCTCAACTGAATCCCAGTACAGCTGAGCTAACCCAACTAGTTTCATCTTAGTGAATTTCACTTACCTATAAGCAGAGATATCGTACCAATCAAAGTATTGATCCATTCCTCGAATCCAGTCCAAGAAGCACTTAGGGTCTAAGTGTCCATCAAAAGTAGACACCTCAATCATCATGGCTTTCAGGGCTATCTCCTCTAGGTCTCTAGGATCTCTACGATCTCTCATCCCTCATTCTCTCTTGAAACCCCTGGGATCTATATCCTCATCCTCAAACTCCAGGTCTCATCCCTGGGTGGGATCCTCATCTCAGGTCCTTTAGGGTGGAGTGGAGACCTACCCCTTGGTGGGTTTCTCCTAGACTCATCCCTATGCTCAAGACTTGGAGTTTTTCTACCATGACTCTGATAGATCCTTGACCCGAATGGTGGTCCAAATAAGGATCTATGTGAACTCCTCTCCCATCCTAAGAATCCCTCATGGTACAAGGAGCCAACTCTCTACAGACTTCTTGTATCTAATCATGAATGTTCTTGTTGCTAGCTTCCAAAGCTAAAGTCAATCTATCAACATTTTCTGCTAAGTCCCTAAAGGCTAGGTCTAAGTGAGTTGGGAGCTAGTTCCTTTTCCTAGGGACATTTTTCTATGATAATTACGTCTAGACCTAGTAGGCATACACTAGAGGGCACAAGATAGTCAGACTCTAAACTCCCTAAGAGAATGTCTAAACTCTAAGTGCTGAAAAAATGCCTAAAACTCTAATGGAAATGAAATAAGATGTAATGCAAAGTAAGAAAATGCAAGAAACTACCTTATTATGCAAAACTACACCTAAAATGCAACCTAAGGGTGACTGACATCCTAAACCTAAGCTCTAATACTAATCTGATGCAGCATACATGAAGGAGAGTGATGTGTGTTTTATAGGAGATTAGACATAAAAATTAATATAAATGATACAGCAATATAATCTAGATTCCTACTAGCACCAAAACAAGCAAGACCAAGTGGTTTTCTAATTAAAGTAGATGTGCATTGTGAAAGTTAGGGTAAACAAAGTAAAAGACATAATTGGAACCTAATTAATATGATTAAATAGCCAACTAAATTAGAGAACAAATAAACGTATGCTTGTTGTCGAAAATTCTGGGTGTCAAAAATACTCAATAAAGTGTTCCAAACAATGGAAATAATGCAAAAGGGTGATGAGTATGATGAAGGGGCTGAACCTAGATACTTTATAGATCTAATGAATTATTTCCAAAGGGTTGGAAAGGTCATTAGAACCGTACATGCAGAAAAATCCAGAAAGCATAATATTTGGGCATTTTATCAACAATTGGAGTGCAACAAAAATCAAATGGAGCAATTAATAGGATTTCATAAACTAAAGCAAGGGATTTTGTAAGGGGGTCTTAAAGGCTATGTTAGGGTTTCATTAGTCCTACAAAATAGGGGTTGGAGGTACTAAAAGTACCCAGAAAAAATAACCCAACAGTCCCAAGATATGTCAACACAATCTACCACAATACTACTCAAATAGGGATTCAAAGAAGAGCAGAAAATTAAAGATAACACCTGAAGTTTGTAAGAAATGGAGCCCTTGATATGTCTAGCAACAACCTTGCACCAAAGCCCATGCAAAATCCAAGAGAAACCAAGTCATAAGGAGAAGCCGAAATCTGCCCAGAAATTGATTGTGTGCCACCTAGACCTAAGAGATCCCTTTGGGATTCTCTTATGGTTGAAGTTTTCAGCAGTCCTCCACTTCCCTAGGTGTCACCCAGGCCTAGTAAGCCTCTTGGATAATTCGAACCCCTTCAAAACTCCACCCCTTGGATTTGGTAGCCAATCTCTTGAAGTTGGACAGAATTACCAGCTGGCTAGAAATTTGTAAAGAGATAAAAGTAGAGAAGAATAAAGGAGAAGAGGAACCTTTTAACCCAAAGGGAAGGGGTTGGTCTCCACCACCAATGTTAAACTTAAAATAGCCAAGTCTCATTCCAGGGTTTTCTCTTCAGTTCTAGCCGTACCAAGGAAGAAGAAGAAACAAAAATTTCAAATTTTATTTCATAACTCAATGAAAGAGGCGTGGGGTAGCTCTTATAGAGCATCCCACTGCTAAGTTATTACAAAAATTAGGTCCTTTGGACCATAATATCCTTAGTAAGACAATCTCATACCAAAATACCCCTAAAACAAATAAAGAGACATAAATATTCCTATTCAAACAATTATGGACCAAAATACCCTCAAAAATCTATACCCCCTTATAAGAGACATAAAATAAAGGTGCAATAAATAAAAACACACTACTATCTAATAAAAATAACTCATAAACATAAAAGAAAAGTCTCCCGGACCTAGAACAACATGTGAGCCCCCTACTCGAACCAAAGTAATAGTCCTGTTCTCCTACAACGCCTCTGGTAGGTTTGAAAAGTACCTTTGGACCTGACGTCCTCATCATTTCTGAGTTGAATATTCTCTCACATTAATCAGATTTGTAGTGCCAGAAAAGACTTTAAAGATAGTCAACTAGAGAAACAATTTGTTGAGTTTGCGGTCATATGTTATGTAATTGGTTCTTTGAGAAGTTTGCTAGTTTCTCTCACCAAATTCAATTATGGACTTCTGATTTTTCCCTCACTTCATATTCCATTGTAAATTCCATCTAATAGAAGTACTCTACAGTCTACACATGTAAGCTAAATCCAAGAAACAAGAAAGCTGACCATGGAAATCAGATCCTTCGATCTTACACAAATCTATAACTTCCACTAAAGTTCAAATAAGCCTTTCCTTCAATCCCCAACTGGAGTTCAATATTCTGTCCTAAATTTTCGTAACGATTCTCATCCAGCTTTGGGATTTTATCTCCAACTTACTTTCTTGAGTGACCTCATCTGAGATACAAGGTCTATAGAACAAAGCAAAGAACAAAAAACAATAGCACTTAACAAAACAGTAGTTGTGATTGAATACAAAGAACAGAAAATAAATGTAATTTTAGAGTAAATGGATGTGTCAAACCTTATAGTACACATACGTAGCAGAAGGATCCAATCTTCGAAACCAAACTGATAGAAGATGTGTAATCATAGAAACCAAATCAGAGGAAGAGCAAAAGCATGGCTAGAGGCTGGAACAAAACAGACATTATTACAATAAACATAACAAGTGAATGTATTTGATTTTGTGAATCAACTTTTACACTATACTAGTTATAGTAGATATTCTCATATGACGACATCTATGATTCCTACATGGTACACCCAAAGTCAATCTACCAACTTCATGTTAAATTAAATGAAAAACCTACAAGAAAGCAACAACTACCATTTGAAAAGTCTCATTCCCATCTGATAATTCTCCTACTACCAAAAGCTTACCTAATGTCTGGTGACTATTAACTGTCAATTCTAAAAATATGTACAAGTTGAACGGTATGTCACTAAGACCTCAAAAAAAAAAAAAAAAAAAAACTATATCAACTATTTGAAGCAATACCCAATTAAACATGTATCGTGTCCAAATCAACAACATACCAAGATTGCTAATTACGTAGATGATGGCAGTATCAATTAGCTTCTCTATGATATTGGAATCAACATATCAAACTGATTCAATAATGTGTAGATATATAATCATCTTATAAAAAATACTGACTTTGAAGTTCCGACAGAATCAATCAGAGTTTGGAAAATGTTGCCTCCAGGGACTAAGACAAAGCTAAATCTAATAGCAAGATTAGTACTACTTACGGCATCATCCAATAATCTGAGAGCTACTATTGCCAATTAATTTATTTCCACAGAAGTCTTTCTCTAGCTGTTAAATAAATAATACCTGTTGAAGAGGAAAAACAATAACAAACAAAAAAAACAAAACAAAACCTTGTAGAGGGAAGGAAAGGGAAAATGCAGAGGCAACAAATATTTGGTTTCCTTTTTCCATTGAAAACAAGCATATTCAATAATATACGTGCAACTAACAAGAAAGACATTCTCCAACCATTAAGTCATCCCTGTTAATACCATAAATTAGCATTGCTCCAAGGCTCTCTGATAGGATGAACAATTGTTTTTCTATATGAGAAATCATCTGTATATCTATCACCCAATGTTTCCTTGTGTTCACTGTATCTCCCTCGTCCAAGTATGTTACAATCCACGCAAGTCATATAAATGATTTGGTCTTGCAGCTCACTCCAGTGGTATTTATGGGGTATAAGACTGTCTATGAGAGTGAGTTCCAGCCTGATAGAGCTCAAGGTGGTATATGGCCCTAAAAATCAAATCTCTCAAAGAAGTATTTTGAGCTGCCACTAAGCGAACTGCCCCCTCAAGAGCATTCAAAGCCCTCGCTCGTTCCAGAGCCTCATGGTTGCTCGCATGCAATGCCAGATAACAGAGCAGAGTCAATCCGTGCAACTGAGCGCGTTCATTGGCCCTCAGCAGTCTCATTAAAGGTGGCACCCCATCGAACTCAATGATTGCCTTAGAATGCTCCACGCAAAGGAAGTTCTCAGGAGAAGCAAACTTCCCCAGGGCAATGGCAGCTTCTGTGCCCACATCTGGGTTCTTGTTACTAAGCTGTGTCACTATTGGGGCAATGACTCGAGTTTCTCTAGCCGGGAAGGTGCGAGCCAATGACCCTATAGATTTTATGGCAGGGATTTGCAGAGATGGACTATTCATCTCTCGAATTACCCTCAAAAGCTGTTCCACAACAGCCTTTGCCGGGGGAGAATTGGTCTTGAAAGCTGCCCGTCTGAGTTCGTCATTGGTTTCTGCTGCTGCAGTTATCTCCATTATTGTCATCAGACAATTGAGCTGCAACTCCCCTTGTTCCTTCTCAATGAGCTTTGCGAGGCAAAGCAGACCTTTTGTCTCGGTGATTCTCCGGCTATTGGACACACTTGCCTTAGAGAGCATCCACAGAGCCTCGGCACAACTAATCTTGAGCTTCAATTTCACTTCCGGCTTCTCATTCTCCCTCTCTTTCTTATGGTGGCCACCGCGACTACTACCCTCGGAAGAAGAGTTTAAGTGTGTATAACGGTTCTGCATCGACAAAGAGCTTCCCGCCAACTCCTTTTTAATTTGAACAATAGAATGAATACTGGGCTTACCAAATTGAGGCTTGGGATCGTCCAAGAACGTGTCGAATGACAGCAATGACACGAGCGGCCTAATGGCATTCTCCATTGCAAACTCCTCTTGCGCATCCGGGTCACGATCCGCCATCCTAGAAACCAAATTCGCAACACAAATCTGAACCCTCATGGGAGAATCAAAAAGCACATGCACAATGACAGAAACCCCAAGCTCGGCCGCGATCAATCGAACCCTCTCCTGATCAGTAGCCAAGTTAAACAAGGCAGTGGCAGCGGCCATTTGAGCATCGGGAGACGCCCCTTCCTTCAAAAGCTTCAACAGCGGAGGCACCCCACCCTCTTCGACAATAATCTTCTTATTGCGATCGTTGTCGAGGGCGAGGGAAGCGAGCTCGTTAGCGGCCTCGACGCGATCGGGCAATGAACCCATTTGAATGGAGGCGACGAAGGACCAAACCCAGGAGAGAATGGGGTCGTTACTAGCGATGGGAGGGAGGGAGAGGACGATGCCACCACCGGAGACATCAGAGTCAAAAATGCTCAGAAGCCATTTCAAGTCGCCATGGGAGGCGTCGAGGAGACTGAAGACCTTCCGGAAATCAGTGACGGTCGTGATTGTAACGACACGGCGGAGGACGCCGCTGCGCTTGCACTTGCGCACAAGGGTTAGGGCACGCTGGAGATTCTTAGAGACGTCGGCGACGATGCGGCGGAGGGGACGCTCGTAGAGAGAAGGAGTAGCGGTGGCGTAGCGAACGGAGGAGCGTAGCATTTGCGAGAGACGGTCGACTTGCTTTCCAACATCGGAGCACTCGAGCTTGAAAGACTCTGCTTCGTCGACGGCTTTGCGGATTCGGTCGGCAAGTAGAATTGGGAAGGAAAGTTCTTCCTCTATGCTCTTCTCTTCCGCCATCATTTGATCGACCGATCAAAATCTTTGTTTGTTTAATTGTTATTTGCTTTGGAAATTCTCTCAATCTCTATCTATCGGAGTAGTTCTTGTGATTTTCCAAACAGTGATTTGGGATGAAAAGTGATCTTCATCGTATTCGTCATCGCTTCTTCCTTTAACTTTACCATTTGAAGTACAGACACGGCTGCCGCTGCTTTTAGGTTTAGGGTCTGGTATTTTTTTTAATAATGATAATTATTATTATTTACTAATTTAAAGGAACAGTTTTTATCAGTTATTTATCATTTAAAGGACCGGACCGGACCGGATAAATTGGTACAGGTGGTTTTCGTCCATGTCAAAGACGACACCCGACACAAGTCATCCCAAGTCGTCCTTCCGTTTCCCCGGGAATATTTGTTTTTGGGGAAAGGATCTGCTACAGCTAATTTGTCTGTCTGTCTGTCTGTCTGTCCTTCTGTGTCCCCACACATAAAAGGTGAGGTGTTGTTGACTTAAGGGTACTTAAAACTATATATAAACAGTTAGGTACCCATATAAATGCGGAAAAGGTTAGGTACGGAAATCAAGTTTTCCTGATGTATTAGAATGGCATCAGGGGGTGAACACATCATCATTGAAAAGTGATAAGCAATCCCCAAAAAGTGAAAGTCACTTTTTGGCACTGATGTGTCAGTCCCTTGATCTTGTACAGGGTTAAAACCATAAAATAAAATAAAAAAGTGCTCAACTGAACATTTACTTTTTATGAAAAAGAGGCACCTAAGAACCATTACACCTCAGCCTATAGTGTAGAGACACAGAGAAATTTACTGATTTGAGTGTAACAAATCCTTTTCTAGTGCGTGATAAATGGTGTATTAGTAAATTCATAAGGGTCAAAGGGGGGTATTATAATAATTATATTAAATAAGTACCTGCATATTTTTAACTAGTCAAGCTTCATTAACTTGTACGGAAATGCTAAAAATCCAAAGGTGTTTGGTTAGAATAGAAAAAAGCAGGATTGAAAAATTTTCTTTCCGATTCAGGTTTTCCCATGCCTTTGAATGGCTTTCACCAAATCTAACCAAATTAGTTAGATTTTGAAATTAGAAACCACACTTCATAAAATGAAGATGTAGCCATTGAGCCTTCTTTTGCCGACACAATAACGAGCAAGCCTTCAAAGAACGATCATCAGCTGTATGGTGGGTAGTCTTTTCCTCTCATTTCCTCTTCATCTCTTTTCTCATTTTCCATTCTCCTCTCTTTTCCTTACGGTAACAGTCTCGCTGCTCTCCTCTCTTGTGCTCTTCAACAATTTAGTGTAATATTCTCTCTTTTTTTTCTTTAATTTCGTTTTTTGGGAGAACAAGTTTTCAATGACCTAAAAACTTGTATGACCTAACCATAGGCTGACACATGGGTGTACAAGGTTAAAAGTGTACAAATAAAAAAGTTGGTGCCCAAAAAGATACACTAACTTCAAAAACACATCTGTCAACCTATGATTTTTTTGGTCATAGAACATTTGTTTCGTAAACTTGGTGTTGGATTAGACTTGAGCATTTTCTGACTAGACCCAAATCACTCTATGCATGGACTTTTTAAAAATTTTATTTTTATTAAGGACGTGTGAATCCATCTAATTCTTAAGATTAGATTTGGCTAAGCCTGACTTGTTGTGACCTCTATCTGTTGTTTAATAGATAGGGACTCGGAGCACTGCTTTAAACTCATATCTGATCACGGTGCAAGTCCTCAAATGGTCATTATCTAGCCAATGCCCCATGATAGGCGGCTGTGACACTTCTCTTCCCTATGGAAGTTTATGGTTCAAATCCCTTCATAAGCAGTGTACAGTGGAAAAGTTGTTAACCTTGGGTTAGTGTCTTCCCAGTGGGCAGCCAGGATTTGGTAGGACGACTTAAAGTTAACCCAAAGTAAGAATGACATTAGGGACCGACATATAAGCACCAAAAAAGTGAAATACACTTTTTAGCATTGATGTGTCAGTCTCTAATGTCATTCTTACTTTGGGCTAACTTTAAGTTGTCCTACCAAATCCATGGGGCCCAGCAGGGCGAGGTCCCGTCTTGTGTTGTAGTGATGTAGTAATGTAAAAGCCTTGTGGACAAAGACAGAAAAAAAGGTCATTATCCAAAATCCTAAATAAGGAATGGGGATTAGTAGAGTTTGGATCAACTAGTCCATTGGTCTAGCATTAGTTTCTCATGTATGCGTAAGGCATCCCGATATTTTTTGGGTAACCACATATGAGATAAAATATGTATTTCTCTCAAGGAGAGATTGTTGAAATATTTTTAAATTTGGAAACAAATCTCATGAGGGAAGAGTGGTGACCAAGTCTCTCCCACCTTTCCTATTTTGGAGAAGATGTGTGAGAGTGGGCTAAAATTGTTGCACTCCCCTTCTCATAATCTAAGGTTGCTGTACAATCCTTATCCATCTATAAATATGTTAATAAAAAATGAATAAGATGTGATTTTGGTTGTATTAAGGCCTTCTTTGAAAAAAATTATGAAGAAGAATGAGAATTCCAAACAATTGCTGTCGTGTGTGTATTCCAAAGAGAACTCTTTGGTGACGAAGAAGAAGAAATCATTGGATTCTTCATCTCTTTTATCTTACTCTTCCTTTTTTTTTTCGTTATGTGTATACGGTTTTTCAACTAGGCTCTCTTCTTAAGAAGAACATAGCAATGAGTTCTTTAAACCAAGGTTATATTGGATCCACACTCGCTATTGAGGGAGATCACATGATTTAACTAAGCAACATCATCTTGAAATGTGGTGGTCTCCTTGAGGGAAATCATATTGATCTCTTGAGTGATTTGTGTTTGAGAAAACCTTTTACAGTGTTATTTTGTTGTCGGTTTTTCTACAAAATTAAACTATATGACTTTTTGGTTTTATAAACACAGTGAAATTTCATTCATTTCTAAAGAACAATGCAAATCCATAAAAAGATAAGGGATTTACTTGAGTTAAATTGTATCCAAGAATTAGTTTGATTGCAATCCCTTGTACAATATTAGAAGGCTTCAACTATCTTCAAAAATTGTGATACTAATACTTTCTATACTTGGATGAATCGGTTAACATAACTTTAAAACTGAAAAAGACAAAAATCAGTCAATCACAATTACATATTGAACCACGACTGCATTTGTTTGTTGCTACTGACAAGGCCACCGCGACTGACAAGGTCTTCGTGACTGAACAAAGAAGTCGTGACTGAGCTCTGTAATTAACCTAACAAGTCGCCATTGAGTGGTATTCGCAACTGAATCTAGACTGGATTTGAATTATTGCTGGTGATTGGATTGTGGTACGCAACTAATTCTCATTCGCGACCGACTTAGAAAGTCATTTTTATATTATTCAATCATTGTTGAGTTTTCCACTACCATAAAACTAATATAGATGGCACGGTCAACCCATGGATGCAATCCATTGTTGTCTACTCCCACCCTTGGCTGTGTCCTCGGCCCATTCTACAGCTATGCGACAAGTACTATGGGCTGATCTGTGGTGTGATAGAATTAAAAGAGTCACAACAGTCGTTCAATGTGTTAGCCTATCTGCGGATCCACTATCATAATAAGGGCTGTGGGCACAAAGGATCACTAGGGCCCCAGTCTTAAACCCTAATCCAGTAAATTATCAAAATAAATATATTACACGTGGTCTTTGTTCAGGGAATGACACAATGTCCGAAAAAGGGTGTAACAAAAAAAAAACACATGTATATATTTATTAAAACACCCTTTGTCATGCATCCTGTCACAGACTGTTTGTTACTAGCGTGATATCAGCCCATTCAGACCGGAGATGATCCAAGCCCGAGATAAAGGAATAGCAAATCTTCTACTGTGATTGTATGTCCTACGGTGTCTTCTCACCACAAGCTGACATGTGATTGTTTTTTTGAATCTAATGTCCCTTTAAATTAGGAAGCAAATGTTCATTTGAACACCTATAGAACTCATTTTTATGTGTACATAATTTTTCATTTGAAAACTGTTCTTGCAGCTTTAACCCTATATATCCAGCCTTTGTGTTAAAGATACCGTAGGACTTTCAAAATGATGAAAATGTTTTGTGATGAAAAGGTGTTTGTCTTGTTTAGGGTGAATTATAAGCTGACACATATTGTGTTTGGGGTTCAAAAAAGTGTTCAGGTAAAAAAATGAAAAACTAAACTAAAGTCAAAAACACATCATGTGTCAATCAATGGCACACCGACATATACCCGTATCAACACAGATAATCATTATCCTAGACATAACAGTTGTTTTCATAGAAAAAAACCTTAGGGGTTATTAAGCTCGAGATGATATCCTCTGCGATGTGAACATTTAAGCCGGGCTGGAGACACTATTCATGGGGTGCTGTGTGGGGTCAAATACAGACAAAAGTGTATGGGTCCCACCTTCATTGTCAGTACTTGATGCCACACGGCACCCCATGAATGGTGGTTCCAGCCTAGCTTAAATATTCAGCGTCGCAAAGGATATCAACCCCTTGGGCTCACAGTCCATTTATAAGTAAATGTTAGTTTGTACGACTGTTGGATAATGCTTGTCTGTGTTGACACAGGCCTCTATAAGTGCTCCATTGATTGACCCGTAATGGGTTTTTGAATTTTCTGTCTCTTTTTGAATACCTAATTTTCCATCCAATACTTTTTGGGGAGAAGGGAATCTCCTGCCGGCCTGTTAAGGTCTTGTCTAATAGGTGGTAGGACACTATTGGAGGGAAAACGTGATTTACATTTTTCTGTTGGACAGACCTTAACAGGTCATAGGCGGTCAGTAAAAGAGCCTTTGCGTTTTTAAACCCAAAAACAACACATATTAGCTTATCATTCACCATACATACTACAGACACATTTTCATCACAGAACATTTACTTCCCTGACTGCCATGTACAAAGAGAGAATGTCATTCATTTGGACCGGCATTTCATTAACTCTGGGTCACCTTCCTCATGACTAGGGCTGCAAACGGACCGGATATGAGCATATCCGCTTTCGTATTCTATTCTACCAGATATTAAAAAACTATACCGTATCTTAACCATTTAAAAATTTTGGATTTCGGATATCCGGAAAAGAAAAAAACACAAAGGCAATTCCAATATGTTGTCACAATCGTCAGTGCATTCTTCCCTAACCCATGTCTATCCTCTCCAAAATCTTCAATGCCGTATACCTATGGGTGCTGAAATGGATCGAGATGGAACAAATATGAAGTAAATAGTTGATATATTTTTAAGGGTTTTAGTTATTAGGCTATTTATGATTGTTGGAT
>JAOXJP010000008.1:1870319-1891402 GCA_025762735.1 Platanus orientalis | reverse complement strand
CCCATGTGCAATGCCCCTAAGGGTTCTTGTACTTGGGCTTGGGCCTCCATAAGTTGTACCTCTTACCTTTTTTTTTTTTCAGGTAAATAAGTGATACCTCTTGTCTAACCACATAATGCATGCTGCATCAAAAGGATTAAAATATATTTCAGGTCACAGATTCAATAGCCTAATCAAGAAGCAAAATTTGGAAATCCTTTGCCACACAAAAATACAAAGCTTTGGGTTAGGAGGTTGCTCACAAAAAGGTAAATACTTGTGACATCTTGTGAAGAAGGAACGAGAAATGGTTTATTTCTACTCAAGCATGCCTCATGTGCAAAGAGAGTAGAGAATCGGTCAACCATCCTTCATCTATTCTACTTTTGCAGCAAAGGTTCATTGCCACTTCTAGGGCTTTTTTGTTCGTTTTTTTTTTTTTTGTCAGCAGTACCAGAAGAAATTAGGACTTCTCTGGAGTTGGCACTACAACCCGTATGGGAGGGGGGGCAAATACTTCTGTAAGGTATGTGGCTACAGCCATGCTGTTGTCTAGGGCATTTGGGAGAATAGGAACTCCAGATTGTTCAAGATGCCTGTCATTCTTCTTGGAAGGTCCTCAATTTGATCACCATAAGGGTTAGACATTGGGTTCCCTACTGAATCCATTATGTGAGACATTATTCAAGGTAGCTAGGATCACCCTGCCCTCTTTGGTGGTCATATTACATTTTGACCTCCACCTCAGGATTCCATCAAATACAATTTTGATGGATGCTCCTTGAAAATCCACATCCATCTAAGGTTGGTGGTTTATTCAAGGTTTGCTTTAGGCACCATTATTTATAATTTCTTTGGTCTAGTAGATGTCAGTGACTCCATCACAACAGATATTCTAGCCCTCCACCAAGGACTTACATGAGCTCTTGGAGTGCAGAGATTGATTGTTCATGGAGATTATAGTATTATTATAGGTTGTACTTTAAAATGAAACACATGTTGAATTTTTTAGAGAAACTTGAGCCCTAATATCATGTGTTTTGCATACAACCTTTAGAAAATATGCACTGCCTCAACTAAATAATCTGAATGAGAAATGGAAGCCCTAGTATCAACAACAAATGTCAAATATGACTTTGGCATTCAAAAGAACATCCCCCAAAAGATGTATTGTCTGTCTTTTTTCATAAAACATTAAGAAATGCCTAAGCCGACACTTTAAACTACTCAACAAATGCTAGTTTGGAAACCAACCACACAAAACATAAAGATGCATAAAAACTATATTAAAATATCAGGAAGTAGCTTGGTGTATTTCAAAGGACTCTGTAATCAGCATAAAATATATAAATAAATAAGTGGAACTAACCAGAGAACTGTATCAGTTTCTTCAAGGGAACGATTTTTCTTAACCCATGTAGCCAATCCCTCACCAATAAGTGGATTTTGATTAGGAAACTCTCCACCAGGATACATCTCATCACGCGCATATGCTGTAACCCAAAGATTATGCTTCAAAAAAGCAGCTCTTCTCAAAAACTTTGCCTCAGAACCAGCTAATGGTAAACAATTTGAACCAGGCACTAGCTTATAGCCCGTTAACTGGCCAGTTCGGTTGACAGTTCTTGTATTTCTGATCTGAAATATGAATGATGTGTACAAACAATCAAATATTTACATTTCTGAGTCAAAAAGTACAATAAAAAAACATAAAATCCTACCCTAACCCATCAATTCACACACACAAACAAAAGCAAGCATCTCTTCTATTAACGAACAAAAAAGTCAATTAACAGTAAGATTTGTGAATTACAGAACTTAACCTTGGTTATGATAACCATCTACTTAAATTCAGCTCAACTGAGCAAAACCTAATCCAAAGGGTCGGTGGCAGAAATTCCAACCCACCAGTCCACTCTATCTAGGGCCATATCTTCGTAAATGAAGACAATGTTTAAACAAGCATAATAGATGCAAGAGCACCGACCCAGCTTAGTTCAACGCTTTTCAAAACAAAGTAGCATCAAGGTGTTAACGTAATATGCTTTTGTAAGTTGTTAGTTCCATTCCAAGCGTAAAAAGTACATGTATGTAGTTGGTCCATGTATGTAAGTCTTACATGTATGCAATTGTAAGTGTAATTCATGAATCATGTAAGTCTTAAGTCCAGGAAGAAGCTCAAAAGGAATACTATACAAGACCGGATGAGGGAGGACCACAGAGGCAATAGACATTGAAGCCACAAAGTGAAGAATTGCAAGGATGTCTCAAGCACCAAAAGAAGGGAACCTTAAGAAGCCAATCTCACACTTCAAAAGTAAATTGACTCAAAAGGTTAGATCGTAAGAAATCATGAGAAAGACCTGTACCAATGACCCTATGAGGATCATAGAGACCTTCTCCATGAACCATAGGTGGATACTCAAAGGTTGCCGAGCAAAATTGAACTTTTAAAAGTACAAATATTTCGAATTGACAAGTTTGATCGATCAAAACTAACTAGCTTGATTGACCAAAATGGGTCTATGATCGACCAAAACTAGATTGGTTCTCAGAGCCAAAACCCATTTGATCGATCAAAAGGTCTGGATCAATCGACTAGAATGGTATCCTGGCTAAGAGATTCAATCAATCAAAGCCTCTCGATCGATTGAATTGTCCAAATCACACAAAATCATTCCAATAAGGAAACTCGCAACAACTAGATTTTTTACCGTTGGGGATCTTCTATGCAAGATTTTGATCACTTTATTTAAAGAGAAGGCCTCCCCACGACTAAGCAACAATTCTATGAAAAAGAGGTGAAACCCTAGCCGCCTGTTGATTAGAAAATCTGAAAATATGTGTTAGATAACCATTGATTACCTTGAAGCTCAACAACCTTGGTAAACTTGAGTGAAGGTTGTGAAAATTAGCTTTCCTACCCAAAGTTAAACCCATTGGAAAGCTTGGAGAGCGATTTTAATTAACACATCATCTTCTACCCACAAGGAGTCTCTCTAACAAATTGGAATTCATTGGCATATCTACCAGAGAAGAGGTCTGTACAACTACATCATTGGGAGTGTCCACCACAGTCACTAGACACGTATACATCCACAAGCCACTGGGTCTAGTTCACTCATGGAAGGAAGTCCGACGAGTGGCGAAACTTACCAAGCGATTCGCAAATCATAGAACTTGTAAGTCTAGTTTAAGTTTGGTTGATTTTCTTGTTGTAGATTGTATGTATGATATAATCTAATAAAAAATCAACAATTCAAGTGAGAGCCTTCCGATAGTGAAGTATGGATCAAAGGGTCACTGAACCACTACAAAAACTATGTGCAATTGTGTGGTTGTACATGTGTGCTTTATTGTTTTTGCTTTTTGAATACTACAACACTTGCTTAAGCTTACTTGTACTAATCAGTGTTGTTGAATTCATTGCAATTGTAGTACATCAAACTAGACCATATTTAGGATCTTAAATTAAATTAAACTAAATAATTAAATTAATTCAAATAATAAGTAAAAAAGAAAAGGATCCTATTCACCCCCCCTTTAGAATCATTCAGACATAGACCCCGGGGAAATCTCACAAAGTTCATGCTTCCTAACCCAACTTTGATTAGGTATATTATCACCACATATGATGACATACAATAATCAGGATTCACTAAATTAGAACTTTCAATACAAAATATCAAAGGATCAGTGTCATCTAATTAAGGTTCTAAAATTCTAGTTTCTGAAATGTAGATCTTACACCAAGGCCAACACTTAAGATTGAAATTTTAAACATGATGGAACTGTACACATGCCAAAAATTCCTATATAGACCATTGCCAAATTTGTTTTGATTTACATTTTCCATGAAAAAAACATGATTAATTAGAATGACTAAGAAGAGTGAGATGAAAGGATGTAGAAATGACTTCTGCAATCCTCCCCCGAAGAGACATGAGCTGAAGACCCAAGTTGCACCGCTAAATCCAAGGAGCTTGTTAGGTTACATCCAAGAATTGCCTATGGTGGCCTTCGATAAGTAGGAAAGGATCCCCTGGAATTTCTCCTCACATAGTATGTTGGAGCATATAAAAAGATGGGAACAACCGTTTTGAAAACAGGTTGCGTTGTTTATTGATAGAATCAAGCTTTGTCAGTCCATGTGTCTGTCATCGTCAAGGAGTTTAAGGGAATCAAGAGGTTACATTTACCCCAAGCTGAAATGCCATAATTTATGTAAAACAACCTTAATGATTGTTTTGTATATAGCTTCTTTCCTTTAACAATAAGGTAGTCGACTCATTGGTTTTAACCCTTCACAGAGGCTTTCTCTTTTACTATCTTCTTTTTTTGTTTTGAAAAAAGTAAGGTTGATGCATTAAAATAAAACATCAATACAACTTGAGAAATGCTCAAAAAAACAAGAACAAAAATACAAATAGAAGATAAGGCTTGCTAGGGCTGAAAAATGAAGGTATCCCAATAAAAAATCCAAGATCTAAATGGAGGACCCTCCCTTGTTTGAGCCATGAACAACCAACTATAAATTCTAGAAAGAATGCCATCAAGGATATTGCGGTTCACCCTCAAGACATTTTCAAAAAATTTCCTGTTATGCTCCTCCTAGATTGCCCCACAAATCGCTGTGAGCACCAATAACCACATCTGCTTGCATAAAACCTTCCTAGCACCATGACCCTGCTTCTGTCAACAAGAGAGAAGATTCCTAATATACAGGCTGAACCCAATGCACCCCAAATCTGCTAAGAAAATAATTCCAAAAGGGTGTAACCCATAGACAATGAATGAAAAGATGACATGTTGACTCTGTTGCCGCCTTACAAAAGCAACACCAAATGGGGAGAATAAACCTCTCCTAATCAAATTATCAATCGTCGGGACCCTGTTCCACCACAGTTTCCACATGAGAAAAGAGGTTTTAGTCTAGATTTGCGAATTCCAGACACGCTAGGAAAAGAAATTTGATTCGAGGGAGCCAACTCTTTATACATAGATTTAACAGAGAACCCCTTCTCTTCATCCAGAAACCAAATTATTTCATCAGGCGAGTCTATAGCCCCAATGCAATATCGGAGCTGCAATAACCGCCCCATTTCCTTAATCTCCCAATCATTTAGACTTCTTCGAGGCTGAATATTCCATGAACAGAACACCATGCTGTAATTATATGATCTTTTACTGTCCCCCATTTGCTTTCCGCAAGGCTATAACATAATAGAAAAATGCTAACCAAAGACCCCCTATCACACCATGAATCATGCTAGAATTAAACACGCTTGCCATTGTTAATCTTGAACCTAACCAACCCGAAGAATGATTCCTCCCCTTTACTGATGCTTTTCCAAACACTGCATCCCATGGCCCCCTCCAAAGATCTACATGCCCAACCATGATGAGTCTCCCCATACTTGGTAGCAACTAACCGTAGCCACAAAGCATTCCTCTCAACACCAAACCTCCACAACCACTTATTGACAAGAGCTCAATTGGTAATCAACAAAGATCTTATACCTAACCCTCCTTGAGTCAACGGCTTGCACACATCCTTCCAGCCTACCTAATGGATCTTCCTTTGGTCCTGAGAAGAACCCCAAAGGAAATTCCTCTGAATCCTCTCGAGTTGGTTAACAATCAACTTTGGAGCTTGAAATAGCAATAAGAAATAATATGGGCACACATGCAAGGACACTTTTGAGTAAAACCAATTTCCCCCCTTTGTAAAGGTACTTCCCTTTTTAGCTAGAAAGCCTTCTACTCATTCTCTCAATAACCGGATTCCAAATAACCGAAGAGGAGGATTTCGCACCAAGGGGGAGACCGAGATAGGAAATCGACAGAAGAACCAGATGACAATCAAGCACATCTGCAAACCTCCCCACATTGGAAATAATGCCAACCAGGCATAAAGTAGATTTGCTCCAATTCACTTTCAAACTTATGGCAGTCTCCATAATCAAAAGAATATATCTCAAATATTTGATACCTTCCAAGTCTGCTTTCACCATGAAAAGAGAATTATCAGTGAATTGAATGAACGGAACCGATAGCCCAACCCCCACTAGGGGAAAATCCTTCCATAAGACCCACTGATTCCGCCTTAGTGACCATTGTATCCAAAAGATCTGGTACCATAATAAACAAATAAGGAAATAACGAATCACCTTGTCTAAGACCACGACTACCTTTATAGAAGCCTTTGGAGGAACCATTCACTAGGACCAAAAACGAAGGAGAAAAACTACAAATCTTCATCAAATTCCTTCATTTAACCCCAAAGCCTATTTGGTCCAAAACCCAATCTACATATCCCCAATTTACATGATCATATGCTTTTTCCATGTCCACCTTGCATATCACTCTTGCCCAACCAGCCTTTGCCATTACATCAATATACTTATTTGCCAATAGAGAGCAATCTATCATTTGTCTTCCCGATAAGAAAACATGCTACAACTCTGAAATAGCATTCATTAAAGAAGATTTGAACCCAATAGCTAGAGTCTTAGCCAACAATTTATAAATACACCCCACCAAACTAATAGGTCTATCGTCTTTTAATTCAAATGCCCCTTTCTTCTTTGGAATGAAAGTGATAAAAGTCGCACTCAAGCTTTTGCACCATTGATCATTGGAAAGGAAATTTGCAAACACTGCCATCACATCTTTTCTCACCACCTCCCAACAAACTTTTAAAAACTTGGAGACCCATCCGGACCCGGAGTCCTGTCCTCCTCCATACAATTAAGAGCAAATCTTACTTCCTCCGCAGAAAAAGGCCTCTCCATCCACTGATACTGATCTTCACTTATGACTGATCTAAGGTTAATTCCCTATAAATACACTTTTTCATTACTTTTAAATATTCCACTAAACTAAACATAACTCAACTAAGCCTTAATGCCTTATCCCAATTCCCAACAAGTTAGGGTTGGCTACGGGAATTCTGTTCCACCATTCCACTCTATCTAAGGCCATTAAAACAATGAATCTTCAGCTTTTTTAATTAAATGGTATGACTAAAGTTTTTATGCTGGCTGTCAATTTGACACAAACCTCCTTTATTAGTGCTTAGGACTAGCATACAGAAAACACTGGCAGAGTCATTGATACACACACGTGCATGCATGCACACATAATGTCATATGTGGTCACAGAAAGTAAATAAGCTATATTGACTTTTTCCTGGCACCATAGCCTAGGTTTCAGGTGCAATGACATCTCCACAATCAAGTAGCAAATATATCAATTATCACTTCATTAAGTTTTTTACCAGAAGAATTTTTTTCCCTGTTCTTAATTTGTGAATACCCTGTTCCTCAGGTCTCTTAAAATTATAAACTGTATGAAGCCATTACACTTAAATTGGTGTAACTTGAAAACCACCTTTTACTATTGATTCCTTGGAAGTATGTTTAAGACCTATATTTCAAAGTCAATTTGCACCTCTAAGTTTATACTGCATTATTTTTTTATTTGTTTTTCTTTATTTTGATCTGTAATAAAAAAAAACCAAAAAAAAAAAACGTTAATAAAAGGGAAGAATAGAAATACAAGAATTGCAAAGGAAAATTCACATGGCCATACATGTCATCTTTAAGAACATCAATTTCTGCAAGGTCATCCACCATATAATTACCAATCCCAGGGCACAAGAGAACAATGAGTTCCAAGTGATAGCTATAGCCCACATTTCCTTCCTAGGTGAGCTAGCATCAAGGTGCCCTTTTCTACTTTATTTCCAAGAGAACAAATTGCTCCCCTTTGGTGAATATACATTCAGCTTTTCAGGAGTATTACTGCATGAAGTCATCACAATTGGACCACATGATACTATGGATTCCGTAGAAGTATGTTTGGTAACTCAATTCCAATGCCAGCTTGCACTATTATTTTTTATTCTTGGGTTTCATAATTCCCAAATTTCTACGAAAAGCTGGCTGGAATAACCCAGAATCATGCCAAGTCAACTTGACCTTATTAACTCAGCAGTCAGAATCTCCCTACAATTTGAATAAAAACTAAGTGCAAAAGGCTCAATTAAAACATTTACAGATTACAGTAAGATTCAGAACAGTTCAATTTAAAATCAAGTTTCAAATATGGTTTCTCAAAAGTAATACCGGTCTAACAAGTTCACTACTACCCTTCCCTAAAAGAAAAGAAGAATTGCAAATTGACTGAGCAATTTTCCCTCTTTTCATTACTTAGAAATTTGGAGAAAAGGGGGGAGGGGGAGAAAATAAGAGCTAATATAACAGCAACAACAGCCTTATCCCACTATTTGGTGTCGGCTACACAAATCTTGTTCCGCCATTCCACTCTATTTAGGGTCATATCTGCCGTTAAATTACAAGCTGTCATGGCTCTCCTTACTACTTCAACCCAAGTCAATTTAGGCCTTCCTCTTGTCCTTCTAGCACCTTCAACTTGCATCATCACACTCATTGGCACAGTCATTGGTCTTCATTGCACGTGACCAAACCATCACAGTCAACTCTCTCTCAATTTATCACCTATCAATACTATACCTAAGCTCCTGCGAGTGGATTCATTCCTAATTCCATCATCCCTAGTCTTGCCATTCATCCATCTCAACATCCTCATTTCAGACACTCATTTTATGTAATTGTTGTTTGTTGGCTGCCCTACATTCTTCTCCATAAAACATGGCTGGTCTTATAGCTGTCTTGTAAAATTTTGCCTTCAATTTTTGTGGTATTCGTTTATCACACAACACTCCGGAAGCCCCTCTCCACTTCAACCATCCCGCTCTAATTCTATGGGCAACATCATCTACAATATCTCCCTCTTTGTGCATGATTGAACCAAGATAGAGAAAATGGTCACTCCGAGGCTAGGTATCTCTTGGTTATCAATTATAACTACTCCCTCATTTCTACTCCTATTTTTGCTAAACTTGTGTTCCATATATTGTGTTTTAGTACACCTTATCTTAAAAACATTTGATTCCAAAACATCACTCTATAATTCTAACTTGGCATTTACCCCTTTTTAGTCTCATCAATCAACACAACCTCATCAGCAACATACACCATGACACCTCCTCTTGTATATGCCTAGTCAAATCATCCATAACTAAGGCAAAATGGTTATGGACTTAACGCTAACCCCTGGTGCAAGCCTACTGTGATCTCAAAGTCATTTGTCTCTCCTCCGATTGTCCTAACACTAATTATCGCTCCATCATAAATATCCTTAACTAGGTCAATATATATCCCCTTTCTTATCCAAAACCCACCAAATTATCTCTCTTGATACTCTATCATTTTCCTTTTCTAGGTCAATAAAGATCATGTGAAGATCTTTCTTCTTCTCTCTATACTTTTCCATCAATCGCTGAAGTAGGAAAATAGCTTCAGTTGTTGATCCCCTAGGCATAAATCCAAACTGGTTTTCAAACACTCTAGTTTTACATCTTAGTCAATGCTCAATTACTCTCTTCCATAGTTTCATTGTATGGCTCATAAGCTTGATCCCATGATAATTGGTGCAATTTTGAATACTCCCCTTGTTCTTGTAGATTTAAATGGTTTGACGGGTTTTTATGCTGGCTTTCAACCTGACACAACCCTCCTCCTTTATCCGGGCTTGTGACAGGCAATGTCTGAAAATACAAACATTGGCAACAGGGTTATACCCATGCCAAACCTAAAAGTGCTTAAGCATGCAATATATGTTATGCAATTGCATATTACACTACCCTGCAGCAAGACACTTCAAAAAATACCTTATGCTAATCCCACAACAAATACGCAGCATGCATAGCGGCATTTTCGGTTAAAGATGAGTGGGAATTGGGATAATAGGCAGGTCTAGGAAACAACCTGCACACAAAACTTGTCAATCGTCACCCCCCTGCCCTACTGCACGCACAAAACAGTTAGAAAGGCCTTACAACCAAGCATTCCAGCATCATTGCTAGCATGTAGCCCAAACTGCATTTTAGCAGCAGCGTTCACTAATGCCTGCATTTTAGACCAACCATGGCTACTAAGCCATGCCACAATTACTACATGCCATGTGTGCCTATTGTTTGCAGCACAGACCACTCAAGCGTGACAGAAGAGTAAGAAAGACCAAATGGGCCACACTGTGATTGCTTGACGCATCACAAAGCTCCCAACAGTCTGTTAGGGTTGTCTCAACAAGCACAAGCCCCACTGACAGTTGTCTGCATAAGATGACATTCCCATGAGGTTAATCCGAGAACTATATGATTGGCAACAGGGTTTGGACTTCAGAGGTTGTATGACCTAAAAGTCTGATAGTTTGAACTTTTTCACTGTACAATTTAGTGATTAGGGTTAATGCCATAATACCATAGCTAAAAACCTTGTAACAGCTAAAGACCTTGAAGAGCCCTGGCTTAGGCAAAGATCAATACCAGCCTACAAACCCGAAAGCCCTACATACCAAAAGATGACAATAGAACCTTAATGCACTCAATGCAATAACACAGAAGGTTGCTACACAAGGGAGGTCAACACAACAGGTCTCTTGAGTCTAGAACAGCTCAAAATGTTGGCACACTAGCCATCACTCCCCTAGAAGAGTCCAAGAGCTACTCGCTTCAAAATGATGGCTCAGTACATATGGGACCGAATAGATATGCCTTAGCCTAGATCCAAGGCCAACCATCAGTCCAGCCACACGAGGCTGACCCACACAACATGGACCCCAAGCCACACTGGCCACTGTGCCTACCATGCACCAAGCCCCACACATTGGACTTTACCACCCATGCACAGTTGATATGATTCCCCTGCAGCACAGCCAAATAGCCTAGCTTTCAAGCAAACCACCCAGCTCCAAGGCCATGAGACCCGAGTCGCTGACCATTGGCTGTGACAGTATGGTGTACATAGGATCCATCTCATACCTTAGTTTTTGGATCTCTAATAAATGTCAAGCAAGTAACAACCAACCCCAAATTGTAAGTATTCTCATTCTGAATGCATCACAGCTATCATTCCCTTAGTGGTAATTTATTGCTGCTATAAAGAAGAGATTTTCGAAAAGGATAATCAACAAAGAAAGTCCATAAGCTGACAGAATTTCCTCCCAAAATGTAGCATTTACATGATTAAACTGGTGATCTCATCTACAAGGAGGGGGAGGGGATGTGGAACTTATAACTGAAGATACAGAAACCATTTTGATGAAATAGCAAAGACACAAGAACTCAAAGAGGTTAGGACAAGATTAAATATATCATGCAGTTTTCCATTACTGAAAGAGGAACTTTTCAAGTAATGAAGAAAACTAAAAAGAAGAAATAGAACAAAACACTACACATCTACCAAGCAATGCACAGGAACAACTTGGACAACCAGGGTAAGAATGACTTACAATCCAATGCCGAGCAGACAAAGGATTACAATCACGCATTGCTTGCATTTCTGTTCTGAGAAGTTCCTCTTCAGCATAGAATGCATTGTTGTGAACATTATTCTTTCCCGGTTCTTCAATTTTAACATTCACCTCAACCACCTAAAAATAAGACAGCACACACCGAAATTATCACTTTGACAACAGAAAACATCATATCCATTTTTATTAACTATAGAAGTCTATTTATTCATAACTCTCAAATGAAAGTACTAACAAGTAATTGCCACACAAAACTGTCAAAAGGTCATAAATAAACAAACCAGCATAAAAAAGGACACAAAAGAATATGATAAGCATGACTTCATTATGAAGCATCTAATCTTACCACAATAAATTGTCATAAGAATGATAGTCATCTTCTGCATGCCCTTAAATAAGTGAAAGAAGAAGGAATTGGTTGGAATTAGAGGGAAGGCTTTTCAAGTTTTGAATAATGATATCAAAATACTTAATTAAAACTTAATGAAACTGTTGTAGTTTATGCATGCAGTAGTATATAGAAGTATTCATGTGTATGGGGTCTGGTTGTAATTACATATATGTTGAGGGGTTCTGTAGTCTTTTTTTTTTTATTGTACCGCTCATGTATGGTATACCAATACATTGTAGTGACACAAAATTATTATTGTGAAATAAAGAGCCTAAGAAGCTACTTGGGTCAGTTGAGGTACTTCCTTGGGATTGAGATGGATCGATCCAAGGAGAGTGGTTTTTATCTCGAAGAAAATATGTCCTAGACATCTTACGAGAGAGGCATGATGGGCTGCAAACCATGTGACATGCCAATTGATTCCAATCACAGAGGAAAGATGAAGATTTTAGGTTGAATGATGCAAGGAGATATCAAAGACTAGTGGGGAAGTAAATTTAACTCTCTTTAACCAAACCTGACATTGCATATTTTGTTGGAGTTGTGAGCCAATTTATGCATATGCTACTGTAGTTTATCTAGAAGCAGCATACTGAATCCTTCAATATCTAAAGAAAAATCCAAATAAAGGTCTTTTATACAGCAAGATAGGGGACCTTTGAGTTGAAGCATACATAGATGTAGACTGGATTGGATCTGTATTTGACAGAAGGTTAACATTTGGCTATTGTACATTTATTGGAGGAACTTAGTCACGTGGAGAAGCAAGAAACAACTTGAAGTGGCTTGGTCAAGTGCATAAGCAAAGTTCAAGTCCATGGCCCATGGGATCTATAAACTCCTATGGCTTAGAGTATTGTTGACTAAGTTGGGATTCCCTATTCAGGGCCCAATGACTTTGTAATATGATAACAAGGCAACACTCAATATTGCCCACAATCTGGTACAGCATGATAGAACCAAGCTTGTAGAGTTAGATTGTCACTTCATCAAGGAGCATCTTAAGTCAGAAAATATTGATATACCTTTTGTTAAGAATGACAATCAACTTACTAATATACTAACCAAGGGGTTATGCAGTGATCAGTTTTCCTCCATTATTAGCAAGATAGGAATGTGGTATCTCTATTCTCCAACTTGAGGGGGAGTGTTGGAGTTCATGTATGAAGTAGTAAATAGTACTATTTATGTATATGGGGTATGGTTGTAATTACATGTATGTTGGGGGGTGTCTCTAGTCCTTTTTTTAGTATATGTATTGTTCTTGATGGTATAACAATATCATACGGTAAATCAAATGTATGGAGTATACATAATAATAATAGTAGAGAGAGTAAACACACTCCACTACATTTTCTTTCCCCAATTCCTCTCCTTCTCTTCTCTTCTTTTCTCTCTTTCTTCATCTTCTCCAAAAAACCTTAATTCTACCCTTTCACTTCACCTTCAAATATCCTTAAAAGTTAGTTCACTTTTGTCATGAAAGGAAAATAATGTCTTGAAAAATTAATAAGGGGAATATACAATAAATCTCTTCATGATTGTTGATTTAATACATTAATTGTATGTATCCAAAAATGAACAGATCAGATCATGTGATGCAACATGCATGTATGTAGGTGATGTGTGTGCAATAGGAGATTAAACATAAAATAGTATGAATAAAATAGCACTATAACCTAGATTCTTACTAGCACCAGAAACAAACAAATTATGCAGTTTTTTTAGTTAAATTATATATGCAATAAAGGAATTAGGGTAAACAAAGTAAAAAAGGGCGACCCAGTGCACGAGACTCCCACTAACACGGAGTCTAGGGAGGGCAAGATGTACGCAGCCTTACTCCCATTTTTGGAGGGCAAGATGTTTGTTATCCAAAACTTCTGGGTGTATAAAAGTGTTCAATAAAGTGTTCCAAACCATGAAATTAATGTAGAAATTGATGAAGATGAATAAGGGGCTGAACTAGGGCACTTTAGAGAACTAATAGATTGTTTATAAGGGATTAGAAAGTCTTTAAATGCTGTCCAAACAGAAAATCCAGCAAGCAAGCAATATCGGGATTTTAAAAAATACTTGATGGGCAGGGAAATTTAAGTGTATCAAGTAATGCACATAGGGAAACTAAAACATGGGGATTTATAATGGATTAATGAGGACCATGTTAAGGTTTTATTAGGGCTACAAAATAGGGGTTGTAGGTGTTAAAAAGTGCCCAAAAAATTATCTCTAACAGTCCACACTTATGCCACACAAACTACCAAGTTACCACTTGATTAGGGATTCAAAAGAAAGCCAAATTAGAGAAATAGAACCTGATTTTGATGGAGATGTAACCCCTGATATCTCCTACCTTGAATTCCTTCAAAGTCCAGGTCCAAAGCAATCAAAATAATTGGATTTGGAGAAGTCTCAAATCTGCCCAGATTTCTAGGGAATGCCCTTGGGATTTCCAGTGTCAGAAAATTTTCTGACAGCTCCTCCTCTTCTATGGGTGTCGCCCAGGTGTTGTACACCTCTTGGATGCTTCGAATCAACCCAAAACTCCTTCATTTGCAACTGGTGAGAGATCTCTTAAAGTTGGACAAAAATATCCGGCAAGCAATAATCTGATAAACTAACAAAATAAGAAGAGAAAAAGAATATGCAAAGCCTTTTAACCCTAAGGGAATGGGCTGGTCTCCACCACCACTATTAAACTTGGGGAGACTCAAGTCCCTTTCTAAGGTTTTGCCTTAAGCCTAGCCAAACCAAAGAGAAAAAGAGAACAAAATCACCTCAAAATTTTATTTTATAACATGAGATAATAAGGGGGGGGTAGCTCTTCTAGGGCTCCCCACGGCCAGGGTTACACGAGTTTGGGTCCTTTGGACCAAAATGCCCCTAAATCCATACACATATATTAAAATATACATAAAACATAAATAAAAACCATAAAAAAACCCTTCTAGACAATTCTGGACAAAAATACTCACATATGTATACCCCTACAAAGAGATATAAAATAAAGTGAAGCAAATAAAAGAAACACACTACTAACTAACAAAATAACTCCTAAACATAAAATAAAATAGTCTCGGGCCTGGAATAACATGTGGGCCCCTACTCGAACCAAAACGCTGGTCCAACTCTCCTGCGGCATCTCTAATAGGTCTAAAAAGTACCTCTGGACCTATGTCCTCATCATCATGTACTACATTCATGTGTGCACCTCCAATCAATTAAAAGAAAAGCCTTACCCTCATAACATGCTTCAAAATAAAGTGAACTAGTTTTGGTGAAAAATCAACAAAATACTACAATCTTAAGCTTTAAATAAGGAGAATACAAGAGAAGCTTTGGTCGGAAAGAAATTCAACCGTAACATGCAAAAATATAAGTTAATAGGAGACAAAATGAAGTTATGACAAACTAAAAACAGTGGAAAGAATCATAAAAACTAAGAAATATGCAAATAATTTGAACAAAGATTATTTATAAGATTTCCACAAAGAGCATTTAGGAACATGGTTTTAAAACTCAAATTGGTGACCTGGATCATTCGGGACCAATCCCGATCCTAGAACGTCTCAGATCGGATGATCCAGCTGTGGATCATTTTATCCGAAATTGATCCCACTTTAAAAAATTCTGAAAATGCCAATAAATTTTTAAATAATACTAAAAGGGTTTCTATGGAAAAATTAGGTGAAAAACCATAATTGTAAGCATGTTTAGTGAATCATACATGTATAAAAACCATTACGAGGCTAGTATAAATTCAAGATTGAACTTTACTTAATCAAACATCCAATATGATTACAAATAATGCATAAAAACAAAACTATATATAATATCATTTAAATAAAGATAAAAAATAGTGAGTAGGGGGTCACCATTTCCACCATGTATGTCGTGGTGGATTGGGGCCAAGGTCATCATCCCCATCTTGTCCATACTCCCCATTTTTCAAAACAGAATGCTTTAGATCCTCATTCAAAGCAAAAAATCATAGTTTTTAATGCTTCAAATCAATAGATTTAGCATCCATTGACGTTGATTTATTGATTTATTTTAAAAAATTGAGATTAATGAAAAAATGCACATTTTTCTCAATCTAGAGAAGAATACAAAATAAAGTCTTTAGATCCATCGATTTCTTGTCTAAATTTCATTTTTTATTTCAAAAAATTAATAGATCTTAACAAGAAATGAAATTAAGAAGTATTAGGAGGATTAAATGCTGAATTTTGAACAATTTGGGATCTAGAACGATCCAAAATGATCTAAGACTGATCCCACTGTGGATTGCAATCCACCATGTAGAATCAGACCGGTTTTGTTTGATCTTGAGTTGGATCGGACAATCTGGGATCAGATCGTCCAAGTCTTGAAACTATGTTTAGGAAGCAAAATTGTTATTTTTATTCTTTTCAAGAACAACTGGAGAACCATAATAATGTAGAAGCATACATGACAAATTTAAAAAAAAAACATCTTAAAAGAAATGATAAAAAAATAAACGTTGCACAAGGAAAACCCTATCAAAGTACACCAATCCCAGTAAATTAACCAAGAAGTAGAAAAAAAATCTTCAGAATTCATAGGACCTTACCTGATTGAATGTTTCACCAGGCTTACAATCAACGGCCATGTCCATACGAGTAACAAAGAAATGTTGATGAACTGGTGCATACAATCCTGGTGCAATAGTAGTACCATATTTTCTGGATTCCCCCGGTTGCAATGCTCCCAAACTAAGAATTCCGGTAAGTTTAACCTCAGCTTCAATTTTTCCATCCTGTAACAAAAAATCACACAAGGATTATTCTGATTATTAAGTAGTATGCATGATCCAACCAAGGCACAGAAAAAAATCTAACTACCATCAAGCTCAAAGAAAAAATAACAGCAAAGAACACAAACATTTCATATGAATTAGAATCAATAGGAAATTCATAATTTCCAAAGATGCCACTGCACTGGCCACATGTGCCTTGTAATATTAAATTTTGTATTAGTATACTGTAAGGCAAGCGGTGAGCACAAATACCCTCGAAGCTCCAAAGGAGGGTATTTAATAAGTGTAGTTGTGCTATGATCCAGATTGCACCGATGCAATCTGCAATCCCAATCAGGACTGCCTGATCTGACCATTTAACCCTTTGTTATCACCACCAATCCATCGCCCATCCGATCCAATTTTTTATCAGGATCAGTAGGGTCTGATCCCGATCACAATCTTTAAAACTATGACCATAATCCTTTTTTTTGTTTTTTGATGAATAGACTATGACTATAATCATGGACAAAGTAAAGAATGTGGTGCTTTGAAAAATTCTTTTCATTTCCATTTTAGGAGAAGAAATTGATTACTTGAAATACCAGTGAGAACCTTTAACGCTTGGAGTGGAAAATTTACAGGCAAGGCCAACCAGACCACAGCATATAAGGGACTTTGGGCCAACCCAAGCCCCGTCAACCCAGCACTTTGGACTGGAAATACTGGCCAGCTTTAGGGCTGTGCCAAGAATTGCTATCTCAATTACATGAGCTTACATTACCATGCTCATAGGAGGTGATAAGTCAACCACTAACCCAAGAGAGCAATTATGCAATTATGCTTAGACTCCAAATTTACATATATAATCCATACCCATATGCATGTGTGTTTGTATATATGTATGAGTATGTATAATGTATAATATGTATTACACATATAGCACACATGCAAATATAAATGTATTCTGTATTATTTACATACTTATATTACATTCTGGTCCAGGCTGGGCCAAATGTAAAACCCATGCCCAGCCTGACCTGGTCTAGCCCATTAGGTCTCTCCGGGGTAGGCAAGTCAGGGCTGGAAATTGCCACCCCCTATGCACAAGTAAAATTTGGATCTAGTAGTTTATCATATATAGCGGTCCTTACTCAATCTGTTCGGGTATAAGTACAATAAACATCCATAGGCGTTCAACAATAATTATTTAGCAGAAAGCAGTAAGAAGAAGGTATCCTTCAGAGTGCATAAACCCTCAATTAGGTCACATCCTTCCAATTTACACGTAAGCACACTGCTGCAGTACCTGAGCCTACTAGAAATCACAGGAATACAAGCAAATACAGTTTACCAAATACTAAATTGAAACATAGTGAAATTCTTAACTTACCTGGTAAAAGTGCCAGAAGAATCCATACTCATAATTAGCCACAGTACATATAAAAGACACCGTTAGCCGTCTAGACCGTCGAACTTCTGCTAAGCCTGTTCTCCAATCTTGATGCTTCCAGAGGATCCCATGGTCCTCTTCATGCAAACAAACACAATTTTCAATCGTCTCGACACCTCCAGTGAAATTTGTAAAGTGAGCATCAAAGTATTTGATATAGCCTAAACAATCACATCCCTGAGATAATAGGGCAATTTTAGACCAGAATAATTGTGGATGTAAATAGTCAGACAATAAATCACTAAATATTGAGAAAGTATTTTTACCTTCTTAAGAGAATGTGCATTTTTACCAAGGCCATCTTCCCCTACATCAAATGCATTCTTCCTGTAATGGGGCTCATTTGGATCTCCATAAGGTACCACCATCTCGACAAAACTCAGCCGGTGGGCTACATGCCTTCGACCCCGACTACCATCAATATATGCAACAGAATAGATAACCAGACCCTCCCTAGGAGTAAAACCAATACGAAAATTCCACTGCAACCAGCTAATCAACTCAGTTCAACAGAGCCTTATCCCAACTAATAGGGGAACCAGCGGAAAAATAAATAAAAAATTTCAATTTGTATTGTTAATCTTCATATGAAGAAAAATTACAAAGCTAGTGGAACTTGAAAGGACATACCTTCTGCCATTGTACAAAGTTACCATTGACACGAAAGCTTGGGCCTTCTGGCTGAAAAATATGTAGTGGTTTCACATCACTACGGTCAACACCTCCTCGTGTTTCACCAGGAGCATAATTCCTTAATGGATCAGCCGGAGGTAGAGGCACAAGTTTACGATCTTCAAACTCAACAACCACCATATTTTGCATATCAACGAGAACATAGATGCCTTCAACAGGACGAGCATAACCATTTTCCATTGGGCAATCACTCTCAATTCTACAGAAAATAAGTGGTTTAGCAAGCCTGCGGCTAGGAGCATCAGCATCACTATGATAACCAACACACCTGTATTAAAAACAACAAAAAACCCTCAAAAACCATGCATTAATAAGATAAATAGCAACATATCCTCACAAAATATCAATAGGAAAGAAACTGAGATGAAGAATTAACAAACCTGGCATCAACCATCACAAGATCCATATCCTCAATACCCCTCTTCTTCATTGCCTCCCGAAATGGAGGATAGTCTTTAACAACAGCTTCACATTCAGCATATTCCACAGCATCCTGTAGTAGGAATTGAACAACAGGACTCTGAGAAAGTATGTAGAACCAATTAACAAGAAACTAAAAGCATTTTCTTCGGTAAAACAAAAAATAATTCAAACAATGTTCTAAGATTTCAAGAATAGGATGATAGATTATTAGAACAGAGTAGTCTTATAGATTTTACACATACAAATCCACCAGTGACTTACAACCGTATTTTTCAACATGTTGGAAATATAACTCATTTACTATGGTTTCTGGTGTTGTGAATTATGCCATTACTCTTCTTTAAAAAAAATTATGTGAAAAAAAAAAGTTCAATTTTTTACAAAAAAAACAATAAAACATGGATGAAAAAAAGACTAGTCTTGCCAAACTATTTCTTTAAGATATGTACAACCATTCTTTAATAGAAAATTCAACTGATTTGACCAAGCAAGAAAAATATCTTAAGACCCAGAAAACAAATTCAGCATGTCAAAGAAAATAGTATGTACCATGGGAGGCTGAACATCTGGAATAACTTGTGACGAAATAACTTTTCCTCTATGATGTCCACCACGAGTTGCCGCATGTACTTCTGATAGCTCAACAATCCAGATGCTTGTCTCATTCGATCGTTTATTGTATACAACAAGTCTAGCACGCCTTCGAGGGAGCTTACTGGGAATGATAGGTCCACCTTTTGTTTTGGGAAGTAAGGAGGGCTGGAAAGGGGGAAAGAAATATGCATCTGCTAATGCAACAACATTTTTATCCGGTTCCAATAGAACCACTTCAATAAACCGCATGCTATCTCTCACCTGAAAAGGAAAAAAGGAATAAAGTCACTACTCCCAATATCAATCTTGTGCCACATTATTTTCCAAACCTATTTCGGAGAAAATAATCTTGATGAATTTACCTCAGGAGTAGCTCCAGCAGCCCTAACAGTTGCCACTGCAACTGAAATTTCAGCAGCCGATAAAGGATCCAAAGGGTGTCTAGTTTGAGCCCGCATCATGATTTGAATCCCTGCGCAAGCATATAATAACAAACTAAATTAATCAATCAACCAAAAGAGGTCTGCACTATCTAATATATGACAGACAAGAAGGTAAGAAAAAGATTAAGCAACTCACGATCAGAAATGAACGAAACAAACACAAGTTGATACCTCACACTTCCCATAAAGATCAGTAGGGAATATTTTAAACCTTTATCAACAAATGTAGCAAATTGGCAATGAACCCAGAGAAAAAGGTAACATATGTAGAAATTCAGAAGCAATATAATGCTTCATCTGTAAAATGGAGTATTTCTAGCATTCATTTCAGCACACATGTACACAGTTAAATGCATGTGCAAATGTACACATGCATGCATGCAAGCACAAACACTCGCACACAAATGGAAATGAAGATGGGTGACCCACTTATGAGTATAATACTAGAAATACAAAATCAACAGTCAGAAAAGGAAAAAAAAAGAAGCAAATATTGGGCTGTGCCTTGCATGGAATTTTTATGAGATGCAAGAAGAATAAATTGCTCAAATCCACATATTCCAACATACCCATAGTACCCATAAGAGATGGAAAGGATAGATCAGTATAAAGATCAGAGTCGAGTCCTGGACTGACCCTAATGTGCTGCTGTAGCTTTTCAGAAGACATGAATAAGCAACAACTGTTTGTCTAGTCACCACCAATTAAGATGGAGTGAAAGACCTTGAACTATTCATTAATATCAAGATATGGTGATGATAAATTTTATAAGAAGTAATCTTGTTTTCAAGGGCAAGGGCCTTCTATCAATTTATAAGTATTGAACATCAATATTTGTTTGAATAGATTAAAAAGACACCAAAGTGATAGGTAAAGAAGAAACATGTACTACAGAGCAAATAGGCCAACAAAAGATAGAGATGGGAGCAAATTAATCCCCCCCGCAAG
>JAOXJP010000008.1:1851032-1870219 GCA_025762735.1 Platanus orientalis | reverse complement strand
CTCACTCCGATACCCCATCCGTTGCCGCCATTGGTGGGAAGGCTTTCCTAAGAACCTAAGGTCTACCTGCTTGAAACCAGGTCAATGGTAGCTCAACACGACCATGGTGCCGAAGTAAGCAGGAAAGAAGCCTCTGTCTCCGATGGAGTATGCCTCGAAACTCCCCGGGTGACTGTCATCGAATAAAGGATCCAAAGATTAACTGTAAGTGTGCAGCTACTAATGGAACAAAACCGAGAGATTGCACAAGAGCTGAGAAGTCGTAGAGGCGAGCCCAGCAACCATGACACAAGACGACTGGGACCCCATGCCCCTCCTATCAAAAGCCGTGATGGTGGCCAAGGACATAAAAACGAAGCAGGAAGAGCCACGGCCTCCCGGTTCCTGGAAGTGAGCCAGCTCAAGGACAAGGTTCATACCCCTGACCTCTAGGAGGAAAGGATGGAGGATGTAAAAAGGGAGATGGCGACCATAAAGGAAAAGCCCCTGCCACCATTGATGAACTGATCTAGAGGATGGACCATCCGTTCACTCTGGACGTAATGCCTCAACCACTTCCCAAAAAGTTTAAGCCGCCTCAGATGAAAATGTTCGACAACGGTAAGGATCCTCTCGACCATTTTGAAGCGTATAAGACGCATATGAACCTCCAAGCAACTCTCGATGAAATCATGTGTTGGGCCTTTCCCACGATAATCAAAGGGTCCGCCCAAGTTTGGTTTGGTCGTTTGAAGCCTGGAAGCATCTCAAATTTTACAGAGCTGAGTCGACAATTTGTCAACTACTTCATAAGCGACTAGAGGCACCCATTTGTTGAATATCAAGAAAAACAAAGGCAAGTCCCTCCGGGACTACATGTCACGGTTTAATAAAGAGATGTTATAGGTGGATGATGCTGAGGAAAAGGTGATCATGGCCGCTCTCATGGAAAACTTGCTGCCCACTAAATTCTTTTTCTCTCTAAAAAAAATCCACCGTCCCACATGACTAACCTCATGGTGAAGGTGTAGCAACACATGAACATTGAGGAGGTGAAGGTGTAGCAACACATGAACATTGAGGACACCCTCAGCACGAGATGAGAACAAGACACCGAGGCTAGCTCACAATCTGCCAAAAGGAAAAGAGAGTAGCAAGCTACGAGGGAAGAAAGGAGCAGTCAGGCGAGAGAAGGCAACGGTAACCGCGGGGTCAAGCCCCTGACCAATCTCCCCCTGAGCAAGTTCTAGAACTATAACTCCCTTAATGCACCCATGGAGCAGATGTTTGACTCGAGCATCAAATGGCCCGAGAGAATCCGGGCCCCACCAAAAAAGAGAAATCATGACAAGTACTATCGTTTTCACCAGGATAATGGCCACGACCCGAATGATTGTTTCAACTTGAAGGAGCAGATAGGAACCCTTATCTAATGAGGGTGATTGTAGAGATTTGTTGCAGGGTGACACCCGGTTAAGGGTGAAAACACTTGTCGAGACCCTCCTATTCTGGAAGAAAGGAGGCCAGAAGGACCGATAGGGAAAATTAAGGTAATAGTTGGTGGGTTTTCCAGGGGAGGAGAGTTCATCTCAGTAAGAAGATCACACGTGAGGTAGATTCATGTAGAAGGAGACTAGTAGATGATGATGACAGAGAGGCCGACCAAGCATCACAAGGCAGAGCATCCCCCCATCACCTTCTCTATAGAGGACGCTCGAGGAGTAAGTCAACAGCATGATGATGCATTGGTGGTGACGTTAGTCATTTCAAACTGCATCACGCATCGTATCCTCATTGACAATGGGAGCTAGGCAGATATTCTTTACCGCCTAGCCTTCGACCAAATGGGTATTGGATGAGACAAACTTAAGCTTATTCAAACGCCCTTAATTAGATTCACGAGTGACAAGCTGATCCCACTTAGAACAGTTAGCTTGCCAGTCAATGCTAGGGTGGGAGACTGACAGGTCACCAGAATAGTTGATTTCTTGGTGGTCGATTACCCCTCTGCCTACAACGCAATCCTTGGAAGGCTGGCATTGAATCGACGAAGGGTAATCACCTCGACCTACCATCTTTTGATGCACTTCTCAACTGAGGGAGGAGTCAGGGAAGTCAGGGGGATCAGGTGACAGCCTAAGAATGCTATATGGCTTCACTCAAAGGGGAGCAGGCCCTAAAGGAGACCATGACAATTAATAGTCTAGAAGTTAGAGAAGAAAGGACCCAGGCAGTGGCAGAACCAAGAGAACTCAATGATATTATCCTCGACTCAACAACGCCCGACTATGTGACCCGGGTGGGGTCAGACCTGCCAAAAGACTTCAAGAGGCGATTGTAAAGCTTCCTCATCGAGAATCAAGATGTGTTCGCCTTCACACATGAAGACATGCTAGGAATAGACTCCCAATTCATTGTACACCGGCTCAATGTAAGCCTGACCTCGAGGCCTGTTGATCAGAAGAAGAGAAACTTTACCCCAAAGAAAAATCAGGTCATTGTCGAGAAAGTGAAGAAACTGATCGAAGCTTACTTCATGAGATAGGTCTACTATCCCAACTGCTTAGCAAATGTAGTTATGGTACAAAATCCTAACGGGAAGTGGCATATGTGTGTCGACTTCACCGACCTCAATAAAGCGTGTCCCAAATATAGCTTTACGCTCCCAAGGATCAACACTCTAGTGGACTCGATGGTTGGCCACCAGACCCTTAGCTTCATGGACACAATCTCAGGGTACAACCAGATAAAAATACACGAGGCTGACCAGGAGAAGATGGCTTTGGTCACCAATCGGGGGCTTTATTGTTACAAGGTCGTTCCCTTTGGGCTAAAGAACATATGAGCAACCTACCAAAGACTAGTCAAAGAGATTTTTAAAAACTAAATCGGGAGGAATGTCGAAGTGTATGTGGATGACATGCTCATGAAAAGCCTCATAGCCAAGCAACATTTGTCAGATTTGAGTAAGAAATTCCAGACCCTACGGAAGTATAAGATGAAGCTCAATCCCGGTAAATGTGCTTTCAGAGTGTTTGCTAGGAAGTTCCTTGGGTTTATGGTGTCCTAAAGAGGGATAGAGGCGAACCCGAAGAAAGGGAAGGCCATAATTGACATGCAATCACTGAGGAACACAAAAAAGTGTAACGATTGGTCGGGAGGGTCGCAGCTTTAAGTAGATTCATATCCCAGGCTACGGATAAATGCTTCATATTTTTATATTTATTGAAAAAGGCATTTCGATGGGACAAAAAATGTGATAAGGCCTTCCAAGAGCTCAAGGACCATCTTAGTCGCTTGTCGTTGATCACTCAGCCAAAACAGGGCAAGATGCTTTATGTGTACCTATTAGTACCAAGAACAGCAGTCAGCTCAATATTACTCAGGGAGGACAATGGAGTACAAATGTCAGTATACTATACTAGTAAAGCCTTCAGGGGGTAGAAGAGAGATACCCGAGGGCCGAGAAAATGGCATTCGCACTGGTGGTCACAACCCAACAACTGAGGCCCTATTTCCAGGCCCATACCATTCGGGTGTCACTGATCAGCCAATCAAGACCATACTGCACAAACCTGAGACCTGTGGGAGACTAGTCAAGTGATCAATAGAGCTAAAAGAGTTCGACATCGAATACCACCCCCAAGGAGTCATCAAGGGTCAGGCAATGGCGGACTTCATTGCTAAATATACTCATGCATCCGGGGACTACTCCAAGGCACGAGAGGAATTACCCAGGAGAGAGGAAGCATGTCAAGCAGAGTGGGTCATACATGTTGATGGCTCCTCCACGAATAACGCTACCGGGGGAGGGGTTGTCTTAGTCACACCAAAAGGAAATAAGCTCGAGCATACCATTAAATTTGGGTTCAAGGCAACCAACAACAAGGTCGAGTATGAAGCAGTACTCACTAGATTTCGTTTTACCCACAGCCTCGGAGCCAAGCGAATTAGAGTCAATAGCGATTTCCAACTTGTGGTAGGGAAAGTATAAGGGGAGTACGAGGTAAAAGATGAATGGATAAAATAGTACCATGCTTGGTAATGAATGTGCGATCCCGATTTGAGCATTTAGCCATACAATAGGTCCTACGAGATCAGAATGAAAAAATCGATAGATTGGCCAGACTTGCCTCATCAGTCGTGGAAAGTCTTAACCCCAAGATCATCATAAAGTGTCTACCCAGGCCAAGCACCAAGATAGAAGAAGACAAGGAAGTCAACATGGCCAGCCCTGAGCCCGAGTAAGCTAGCCAGATCATAAAATATCTTAAGAGCAGTGAATTTCCCAAGGATAAGGACGAGGTGAGAAAGGTTAAGCTAAGGGTGAGTCAGTATCTCTTCCTCGATGAGACCCTCTATAAGAAAAGCTTCACCCTCCCCCTACTCAGTTGTCTATCCGAAGAAGAGGCCGACTATGTGCTTTGGGAGATGCATGAAGGAATATGTGACAAAAGTCAAAGATTCGTCAAACTATTCGCTCAAAAGTGTGACAAATGTCAAAGATTCGCCAACGTCCCTAAAAGCCCGCGAAGGAGTTGGTCCCAATATCCAGACCCTAGCCATTTACCTAATGGGTAATCGACATTGTTGGGCCCCTTCCCCGAGGAAAAGGACAGATGAGGTTCTTGGTAGTAGCCATTGCTACTTCATAAAGTGGGTGGAGGTTGAACCTCTAGCAAAAATCACTAGGAAAAACATTAGTGACTTCACCTGAAAATTGATCATATGTCAATTTAGGATTCCCGAGTAATCATCACCGACAACGGCAAGCAGTTCTACAATGCCCGATACCAGGAATTCTGTGCAGAACTCGAGATAAAAAATCATTTCTCTTCCCTGGCTCACCCCTAAGTGGACGGCCAAGTGGAGGCCACCGATAGGACACTCCTGGGCATCATCAAGAAAAGACTCAAGGACTCCAAAGGCCTTTGGCCAGAGGAACTATCGAGTGTCCTTCGGGCATACCGTACTACAATAAGGACTCCCACCGGGGAAACGCCCTTTCTAGTGGCATTTGAAATTGAGGCAGTAATACTGGTTGAAATTGGAATGACCATATACAGAACAATGAACTTTAACTCAGAAAAGAATAAAGAAAGACTCAGGAACAATCTCTACCTATTGGAAGAGAAAAAGGATGAGGCCATACTTCGAGCAACCGCCTCCAAGCAAAGAATGGTCAAGTACTACAACTCATAAGTCAGAATGAGGAGATTCACAGCCAGGGATTTAGTGCTCAAAAAGGTGAGCCTGGTGACACAAGATCCGACAAAGGGAAAGCTGAGACCAAACTATGAGGGACCTTATCAGGTAACAAACTACAATAGGCCTCAGACTTACCACCTCAAGACAATGTAGGGGGAGCCCATGCCATGACCATGGAATGTAGAACATTTGAGAAAATATTATCAATGAAGTTGATGTAATGATTCGACTCTAACTAATGAAATGTTCTTACTCTGTAGAGCCAGAAAAATTTCAAATCTTTATGCCCGGGTCACAAAATTAACCCTTAGATCACAAGATTAACCCCAGGCCACAAGACTAGCCCGTCCTTCTAGGGCCTAGCACCTCGTTCTCGGGTTACAAGACTAGCCATCGGGTTATAAGATTAACCCTCAGGTCACAAGATTGACCCTGAGTCGCGAGATTGACCCATCCTTCGAGGGATAAAGCACAAAGCAAAGAGAAGTCTCCCAAACCAGTAAAAGTAAAGACTTCAGTAAATGAAGCCCAAGGCACATCAAGATGTGCTCATCACAACTTGAATCGACCCTCCGATACCAAGTAAGTACAGCTACACCCTCTCACATATAAGAATTAAAGCAAGGATTTAAGAGTACCCAACGACATTGTTAAAGAAAAGCCCCTGTATGGGGGAAGAGATCAAGTCCAAAAGGATGTCATTGAAAACCCTTATTCACCCAAAACCATAAGAGACCAGATAGGTCTTCTTCCTCTTTCCTGAAAATGTGTTTAAGGGCAGAACACCTATTAGTTGAGATTGTATTAACCCCAAGATGCACCTACACAGAAAAATTCAATTGTCATCACCTATCTCTATTAGTTATTAAAATATTAACCCCGAGGCATACCCATACTGATTTCATTGTCCACCCCTATTCGGTTAAAAGTTATTTACCCCAAGACGCACTCATACTTAGAAAAATTTGGTAATTATTCCTGCACTCTTAGGAGCCCTTATCCAGGCCTACCCAAATACGTCTAGGGAACTCGAGAAGAAACGTAATCACCATGACACATGTCCTCACTTAGAAAAATTTAAGGAAAAAAATACAGTACGCAAAGACAGGGGCAAAAAAAAATTTTCATTTATATAATAAGGGTTTACAAAAAAAAACAAAATAACAACAACCACAAAGTAAAATACAATTACGCATGGGGGTTGGCATTCCCCGAGGTGCCTTCTCCCGGGGCAGTAACCCCTGTTTCCTCGACTGCTCCTTAAGCAGACCATTCCCCTTCCTCTCCTCTATCGACACCTTCCTACCCCTCCTCGACCTCTTCTTCCCCCTCATCAGGAACAATGGAAGAGAAGTCACAATTTGGGAACGCCTCAGTTGCCAGCTCCCGGAAGTTCTCAAACCCTTCTAAGAAGCACCCATCCTTGACAACCTCAAAGGCAACCGAGGCCAAGTATTTGTCAGTGGTCGCCTCAATGGCCCTCTCCCTCTCTTTCTCGGCCTGGATGTGGGCCAATTTCACAGCCTTAACCACATTCTTGTTCACCACCGCCTAGAGGGTTGTGATAAACGAGTCATCAACTGCAATACGACAACTCCTCTCCTCTCTACCCCGAGTTCCTCTCTCACTCGGGTGATCTCCCTCTCGGGCGTCCGCAAGGAAATTCTGGACGTCGCCCCTAACCTGTTCGCTAAACTTATACCTTTGGATAGAGGCCACCATCAGAGCCACAGTTTGGAAAGATAAATACAAAGAAGAGTTAGGTCAGTCTAGAAACAAAATAAATACGACAATAAAAAGGAGGATAGAGGTTTTTTACCTTGGCCACGTAATGCATCATGTCTTGATGCAAGGCAGAAGGGCTAAGGGTCTTCCTCAAAGACTCAAGGTCCTCACAGGGGATGCCCCCAAGAGATAGTCCCCCTCCCAGGACTCGTCTTTGATAGACAAGATGCGGGCCCTGCTAAAGACTCACCCCTCTCTGGGACCAAGGAAGAGGGCACTCGGGAACTAGTTGCATCAATAAAGGGCGCCACCTGGGTAGAAGGAGTTGCCATGATCATTGATGGCAAAGTGAGGCCTCAGTGGCAGTGGCGGGAGTGATTTCACAAGAATCTATCACTTTGACCTCGGTGGCGGGGGCTGGAGGAGACCCTACAGTTTCCTCCTCTAAATCCACGATTTGGATGTTGGCATCGGGAACCAAGGGAGGTGTGGGTTGGGAGGTTCGGGCTGGTGTCACCTCAGGGGCGACCTCGGGAGCCTAAGCTTTAGAAGGCTCCCCGAGGGTAAGATGCCGCTTTCTCTTCTTCGAGGAAACAACCACCCCTTGGCCGGCTGCCTTGGCCACCCGGGCCTGAGCCAGAAATTTTTTGTTCGTCTTCATTGCTGCATAAAAAAATTGACCCGAGGTTAAAAACTGATCAAAAGAAGAAAAAAAGGGAAGAGAGAATAAACAAGGGGGGCAAGAAATAAACAAAAGAAAGAAATGAAGGGTGAGTTACCCAGGTTGGGGACAAATCCACACAGGTGGAGTCGCTCGAGAGTGACCAAGTCAGGGAAGGCGTGGGATGAGTAGTTCACAATGTCCTGGATGTGAGCCTCCTCCTTAAGGGATAGCTCGATTACCTCTGAAACTGACACAAAAAAATACATAAGACAATAGAGTAAACAAGGAGACCTAAAAAAATGAAATGAATAAAGTGTAGTAAATGGTGAATCACGACTCACCTACAAGGCTGATGGTGAACACCCAGGCCCAATTGAACTTTACAAGGGGGACTTCCCTTGGGGGATACTCCCATCCTTCATCGAAAATGAAAAAATATCGGCCCCCCCACCAATTGTTGGAGCTCGAAAGCCCGGTCACTAGGGTCGTCGTTGGGTCCTGGCTAGTAAAGTAGAACCACCGCGGTTCCTGCTCCTTCAGGCAGTTGCAATGAAAGAACTCATTGAGAGTGAGGTAGGATGTCCCCTTAAATGTTAATTCCCATAGGATCATGCATCCTATGGCTATCCGTCAGGCATTGGGCATCAGTTTTTCGAGTGTCAGTCTAAGGCAGAATAGTAGCTCCCTCAAAAATGAGGGAATCAGAAACCTAAGACCCCCCATGAGGGCCTGCTTGTACAGCGCTACACTATCGCTAGGGGCCTCGAAGGCCCGGGTGTTCTTGGGAGCAAAAAGGACGACCCCCTCGGCAATGAGAAAAGTAAAATAAAACTGAGTCAAGGTTCATACCCCTTACTCAGAAGCATAGCTGGCAGCGGTGAAATCTTGCTCAAGAGCAATCTCCCCCGTCGCCTCCTAGGCATTACATGGAACCGCCTCGGTGGCCTGTTCCACGGGGTTATATTGGACATCTGACAGGTCATAAGTTCAGTCGACCATCCAATCAACGATGTCCTCGAACACCATTAGATAGAAATTTATAGGAAAAGAAAAATAAGAAGACAAAACACAAAGATGCCGGAAAAAGGAGGGGGAAATAAACGGGCAAGCTAACGTAGCCAAATTTAACAAACGATGGAATAAATAAATAAAGGGAAGAGGAATGAAGTCTGAACTACTAAACAAAAGCCAAAATACTTGAACGAGAAACAGTTGTCCAGAAATAGGAAAAACACTGGAGATGACGAAGAAAAATAGCCCAGAAGTGTAATAGGTGCTGGAATGAAAAACGATCGAACTCCGAGAAGCAGAAGACTCACCAGAAATCGCCTAAAACAAAGATAATAAGTGCAAGAGATAGAAAGGGGAGATAGAAAAGTCCAACCATGTTTCAGCAGAGATATTTATAGGCAACCCCAAGTATTCTCGACCCTATGCATGTCACGCATCTATGGGGTAGCGAAATAAACCCGGTAAATGAGGCGACACGCGAATCTCAAAATTTATAGGAAGTTTAAATATGACAATCCGATGACATAGAGATTTGAAGAGACACGACGCTTGAGATTACCCATGATCGACGCCAGCACACCCCCTCAGTTACTGAAGTTCATTAAATGTGAGACCATCATTAGCACCTGTCCCTAGTCGATGTCACCTCGGTAACTAAAATGAGGTATCACATGCACTAAAATGAATAATAATGATCACAAATAGTTCGCATTCCCAAGCCATATAACATTGGACTCAGGAATGAGGGGGGCAACTGATGGGGAAGATACCGAGGCCCCTATAAACCGACCCCAATAAATCAGCTTGGTCCTGACTCCAGGGGAATTGACCCAAAGAATTTCTAAGGAGACCGACCTAGAGAACATTCAGAGATTCCCCGACCCCGAAAATGCCGAGGCCATTTACAAGACGTCTGACTATCAGGTACTTAGACACAACCTGGAAATATCGAGTTACTTGTCCAACCCCTCGGTACCCAACTTCCCGAGTAATCCGGAAATAGTCTCTCGGGTTGTTGCTTGGATCACTCGACACCAAAAGACTAGTCGTAACCTTGAAGCGCCATGTATCCAAAAATCCCCGATAAGCAAAAAATATAAAGACCCCAACTACTTTACTTAAAGATAAGCACAACCCAAAAACTGTTATCAGAAGAAAATATTCTCTACAATTGGCCTGACATATTAAGAAAATAACAAAGAAAGCAGGGGGAAATACGGCGAAGAACATAGGGGAAAGCAACATACGAGATCTTATTTGATACGCCACTACTCAAGCCTATAAGTATGGGTAATGACTCACTTTTTAGGTATGAAACAACAAAAATCCTAATTTAGAAATCATCTCATCTACATCCCCTTATTGTTTGACTTGACTATCGGAAAGCTAGAGGCCAGCCATCCGCCAGCGCCTAGCTTCTGAACTCTCTCTCTCTCTTGGTGTGTGCAAGGTTCATTTCACTAAAGACCTAAGCTAGCCATGGGACCATCTGACGAGTGTAAAGGTATTCTTAATCCGATACACCATCACCTTGAAATAGAAATCTGAGTCCAACCAGTACTTTCATTTGTCATATGGATTATATGGGTTATCTTTTTTTCCTGATCCTTGACATGATTCATAATCTTTACAATAAGTATCATAGTTATACTAACGAATCTTCCTATTGAAAATGTTGAATTTGTGTCAACAGCTCAAGCACCCTTTTGAAATCATGTTAATTACATAATATCTATTTTGAATATTTGTGAAAGTGAGTTGAGCTGAGAATGGTTGACAAAGAATAGATAAAGGAGTATATTCTCATCTCCATTGAGACATTATTCTATAGTTTATCTTTTGACAATTATTTAGGTGTTGACTCATTAACCTTTACGTCAACAGAAAATTGAGGACTTGCAGTTGGGTGTTTTTATGCATTGATGCAATAACATTTTTATAAGAGCTTACGTACAGTGGAGATCTAAGATTCAAGAAATTGCTTTATTAGAGAGTTTCAGATAGAAAAGTTGTGACCTACTTAGTTTGAAATAATAAAATTTCATTTCAAGGATGATTAGGTGAGGATAGAAAGGTAAATACAATATTTTCTCAGATGCCTTGTGTTAATACCAAACTGTCTATATGATATGATATGTTGTCGTAGGATCTTCTCATGTTTTCATAATGGTACCTAGTTGAGTCTTGCTAAGCTGACACCCCATCTAATGCTTTTGTCTGAAAAATTCATAATAGTTGAACACTTGAAATGGTGGAAAGAGGCAACCGGGGTCAACTTCTAGAGAAAATATAAATTAACCCGCCTGGCCGGCTTGGTTTGCTGGTCTGTAGCCTCCACGTTTCACACTATTATATGTTAGGTTGAGATTCCAAAAGTATGAAAGTAGATGTCAGCTTAGCATTTTCATGTTAGAATTTCAAATTGGGTGGTCTTTGCCACGTACAATCATATTTTTAATTTTAATAAAGCCAATTTAGCAAACCCTAGTTGACCAAGAGACTTTTAGCTATTGGTGCACCTTTGATAACACCACATCATAATGGAAATCATAATCACTTTCATTTTAGGAGTAATGATGGTTTAGAACTTGTTTTATTAAATTTATATCAAGTGCCCTTGGTCCCAAAACTTATAATACGTTTTGACTATGAGATTAATTAATCACTTATATATATATATATATATATATGAAATTAATCACCACCTATTCAATTGTTTTTTCCAGAATTGGAGACAAAGATGCCCAGTGTACTAGCTGAGAATCGTTATCCATGTGAAACACATGGCAAGCATGTAGATTAATATTATATTGTACGTATTCCATGTATTCGGACGCATGATCCTGTTGCTAGTAGGTTTTGATTTCCCCTACATTCTTTTACATTTCTGAGTTGCATACTATACCTTCTAAATTGGTTACTGGGATCAAAACCCCAAATTTTTTAAAATAATCAAATAATAATTTTACATGTGGAAAATTAATGAGTGAAAGTTGATACAGATCTCCATCATTTCAGCAGTGACACTTGTCATCAGGCACTATTGAGCAGTGATTGCTATTTTAAGGCAATTGATTTCCATCACTGACCATCCACTAAGACAACCCGAGAGAGAGAGAGAGAGAGAGAGAGAGAAATCTAAACCATCAAACAGAATAGTTATTTTGCTGTATCAGCCATCTAATGATCCAAAATTCTTTTTTTATTTTGGCCTACCTGTCCACCATATGGACAAAAAAAGAGAAACTAAGAAATTTCACAATGATACATGTTAGTATGAACTATGAAACATTATCTCGTACATACATTGTGACGTCTAATAGCTATCAACTATAGTTTCCTCATTCTCAACCCATTACAGGAGATGACGACTATACGGTGTTTGAATATGGACATGGGCTACTTTATTGACACAGATGATGCTATTCCCATCTACAGCTTAATAGCGACATCTCAGTGGCAAAATATCACTATTTATTTCACATAATCATGGCGAAAACAGTTTTTTTATGATCTAGACTGGTTTTTTCCATCCCATGAAAAAGAAAACCCACTTACCCAACAAAAGAATTCTCCCTATATAAGTAGGGGAAAGCAAACCCCCTCCTTACCCACAACCCAGCCATCTCAATAGGCCTTCTTGTGGTTTCTACCTAGTTTGTTTCTTTCAACTTAGTTAACTGAGTTACCATCTTTCAATATTGGTTGAGATGGGCCAAGGACCAGAGAAGAGGAAGAGAGGTGAGTCAGAGAATGTTGATGAGAAGAAATGGGTTTATGATTCATCTGTGGATCATAAGGGAAGGATTCCTCTCCGAGCTTCAACTGGTGTATGGAAAGCCTCCCTCTTCATCATAGGCAAGGATTAAGATAACGATTTCATTTCTCAATTTTTCCTTTTACCTTCTTCCCCCACCACCCCTCCTCTTATTTTGGTGAAACTAATGGCCATGAACGAATTAGCTGCTTTAACATTATAACAACTGACACTCAACTCTTCTTTACTTGTTTTCTATCATGAGTTTTTAGGTGTGATGGGGTGTATTAGGAAACAAATGTTCTGTGAGCAACTATAAGCTGACACATGGTGTATTAGGGTTAAAAACGTCCAAAAAAGTGCTCAGTTGCAAAAATAGGTATCCAAAAAGATGCACCAAATTCAAAAGCACATCATGTGTCAATCTGCGACACGTCTATAAAGGTTTTTGCATTACAGAATCATCTTCGGTGTATTATAGTTAATCCCCCAGGCACACTGGTTTCCAATTACTAATATAGTCGAGAGTAGCTACCTTTATCAAAACACAACTGAACAGTTCAATTGTCGCCTATAAGAGTTCTATTGTCAAATAAACTCATCAAAATTAGATAATTACCAAAAGTGGTTGGCCATGTTTGGTTGCCACATGTAATGAAATCATTTGATTTTAATTTCTTATGACATTTGAATATAAGGTGATGGTTCTAAATGAACTTTTTTTTAGATAAGTAGTTAAAAATTAACTTATTTAAATTCATATTGATTTGTTAAATTAGAAATGGAGACATCTTAAGTCTTGTATGAAATGAAATATTTATGTTTTCATTCATATTCTGGTAATGAAAGGAAATTAATCCATTTTCATTGGGGCTCATATTACACAGGTACCCTAGCAAATCAAATTGAAATGATTTCATTTCAAGTTTGGTTGTCACTTTTTATTTTTATTACCATAACTATTACTTGGAATTTATACCAAAACCTCTTGTTGTTCAATTCTCACAATATATATACTTTCTCCTTAGCAATCCATATCCTCTCCTGCTCACAAGACCATCTTGCAATGGCCTGTAGAGCACACGTACTCCAAAAAAATCAGGTGTTTTCACTTTTTGGAATAATTGTACCCTGCAAGCTATAGGTCTTGCCAGCAGGAGAGGATGCTGAGCGGTTCACTAGATGCTTTTCTCGTGGAAGTAGAGGAAAGCACCTGACTTGGGCTACCCTAATATTGATTGGTAATTCTTGGCCCAGTCAGAGAGGCCCGGTTGTACGGGCCCACCTGGCTTGGGCTACCCTAATGTTCCTAAAAACCTAATATTCTTTGGTCAGATACTCTACTTACTTTTTTTATTCTTTGTTCGACTGACAATGACGTGGCTGTGATACTTTTGCATTATAGCCGACCCACATGCACGTTCCTCTATTGTTGATCGTGTCTATCGACATGCTAAATATGTTCTGTCCAGGATTATGTGTGTCTTACCGTGTCTTACACACAAAGGCTGCTACATACCGTATAGGGTTAAAACTGTAAAAACAGTTTTCAAATGAAAAATAGTTACCCATAAAATGCGATGTATAAGGTTAAAATCATTTAAAAAAATTTAAAAAAAAAGTATTTCAATGAAAATTTACTCCTTATTTAAAGAGACCAAATTCAAAAACCATCAGCTTGTGATGAAAGGACACGATAGGACATACAAAATCCTAGACAGAACATTTGCTCCCTTCTTGAAATGGCAACGGAGCATATCTTTGATAGCGTGGAGTAACTCATGGAACTGACACTCCTGGGAAGAAAGAAAAATAGAAAAGGCTGCATTGGTTGGCCCTTTAGCGGCTTCCACCTATCAAAATAGGGAGCAAATGTCCTGTCCAGGATTTGGTGTCGAGGATGGTGTTCAGGACACCAGGGGACATCATATAGAATAAAATGGGAGTAAAATTGAAATTTAACCTAACTCCCACTCATTTTTTCCCCTGGTGTCCTACACACCAAATCCTAAACAGAACATTTATTTTGATCAAAATATGAATTCTCAATAATCAACTTGAGCACTTGAACCTACTGCATGAACAAAAAAAAAATTGTATTTTGTTCATGCAGTACGCTCAAGTGTTTGAGCTGATCAGAACTCAATATTAACGGTCCATCAAGCCTCACAACAGTTATTAAATTAGCATCTCTATTTTTCCAAACTTTTGGCATCATTATATCTTATTAACTGTTTGGCTTTGTTTTTATCTCTTATTTAGCAATTGAGTTCAGTGAGAGATTGAGTTACTTCGGAATAGCAACAAATCTCATCATATACCTCACCAAAGTGCTTCATCAAGACCTTAAAATGGCGGCCAAGAACGTAAACTACTGGTCGGGAGTAACACTGGTTGTGCCTCTGATCGGAGGGTTCCTTGCCGACGCATACATGGGGAGGTTCTATACGGTTTTGGTTTCATCCTTCATCTATCTTTTGGTAATCTCATCTCCCACAACCTTCCTTCCCATGTAGAATATGTCAACAGAAATCCTTTAGTCCAAACTACCTAAGCTTGTATTAACTTATAAGCTTCATGACCCAACAAAATGACATGCGATTATTTTAGTTGCTTAGAGGAGTTAAAGTTGGATTTCTTGATGAAATTTCATAAATGTACCTACATAAAGGCCCTTAGTTTCTAAATAATTGAAAAAAAGCTTGCAAGGAAGCTAAAAGGTGAACTTTAGTCTTGGTTTTTTACCAGACTTCTACTCTACTGATTAAATAAAGAAATGTGTCTTTGTGGATATGGGAAACAGGGCCTGAGCCTCTTGGCAATGTCTCAGCTAATACCAAGCCTAAAGCCTTGCAACATGGACCCGTGTACTAAGCCCACAAAGCTTCATGAAGTGGTCTTCTTCCTAGCCATTTACATGATCTCAGTTGGAACTGGAGGACACAAACCCTCACTAGAGAGCTTCGGAGCTGATCAGTTCGATGATGATCATTCAGAAGAAAGAAAGAAAAAGATGTCTTTCTTCAACTGGTGGAACTTCGGTCTCTGCTCTGGTCTCTTGCTTGGTGTAACGGTGATAGTTTATGTGCAAGACTACGTTAGCTGGGGTGTTGCAGATATCATACTCTCAGGGGTTATGGCCATCTCAATTGTAGTCTTCTACCTTGGAAGGCCATTATACCGGTATAGGGTGCCAGAAGGGAGCCCTTTAACAGCCATATTGCAGGTGTTGGTAGCAGCTATAAGCAAGAGAAATCTTCCCTATCCCTCTGACCCTGCTCAATTACATGAGGTACCCGAGTCACAGAAGACCCAAGGGAGGCTCCTTTCCCATACAACTAAGCTCAGGTAAGCGAGGACACTTCGTCTGGATTCATTTAGATATTTGATCGACTACGAAGGTGACCAACTGAATAGAGTACCCAAGGAAATAGGATCTACCATATATGATTCCAAGTAGGTGATCTTTTAGGAAAAATTCAGTACTGCTAGATTCCATCCGTACTTTTAGGTGCTCAGGAAAAAAATGGGATCGGAGCCACTAACCCATCACTTGGTTGGTTTCATAGAATCTCAATTTTTTAGGTACAAGGAATCTCCTAGGTGGGACACCTCTAAGGGGTTGTTCCTCTTTCTCTTGTGTATGCAAGATGTAACACTGATATTAGAAGGCCCTTCTTTCTAATCTAGCAGACAGTATAGGGCTGTCAATTGGGTCGGGCTACGCCAGGCCTAAGTAAGTCTGAACTCAGCCTGGTTTTCATTACATATTCTCGAACTTAGCCTGACCTCAACCCATTTTAAAACAATGGGCTTCAAGCCAAGTCCAAGCTGCTCAAACTAAAACCTTTCATTTAATCTTTCAGTTGATTTTAAGCCTATAATTGTCCCTTAATGCATATTACATGGACCTTTTTGAGCAAATAACACATTACTTTTTTCTCTCTTTTTTTTTTCCGTAAAATACACATTGAACTATTTGATGATGATAAATTTCTTAAAATATATATAGACCCAAAAATTAAAAATTAAAAAGACAAGTCTAATATCAGCATCCAAATAAAAAATCTATTTGTTAACTACTTTGGACCTGGCCAGGCCAAGAATCGGGCTGAAATGGAACCTGTCCGAACTCATCCTGAATAAAACTTTGGACCTAAAAACTGGAGCCAAACCTAGTCCAGACTAAAAGTTAGGTTGACCCAGACCAACTATTTTTGGGCCAAAAATGTAGGGCTTCGGGCCAGTCCAGCCCAATATGACACCCTTAGTTGACACATACCTAGATTACCATGCTATTAAAATAGTAACCCAACTTTTGAACTAATTCTATTGCAATGTGTTTGGGTTAACAGGTTTCTTGACAAAGCTGCAATCCTTCAAAACCAGGGTGATATTGAGAAGAGTTCAATTGAGAAGCAACAAAGTCCATGGAAGTTAGCTACAGTAACCAAAGTGGAGGAGATGAAACTAATTCTCAACATGGTCCCCATATGGCTGACTTGCTTGACATTTGGAATATGTGTTGCACAAACATCAACATTTTTCATCAAACAAGGAAATACCATGAACCGAAAGATTGGTCATGGTTTTGAGATCCCCCCAGCTTCTGTCTACTCTCTCGCTGCGATAGGAATGATAATTACTGTAACAATCTATGACAAGATCCTCATACCTGTACTAAGAAGTACCACGGGCAACGAGAGAGGCATTAAGATCCTCCAAAGAATTGGTATTGGGATGGCGTTCTCAAGCTTATCTATGATTGTTGCCGCTTTGGTCGAAAGAAGAAGACTTAAGGTTGTTGAGAGGGAAATTTTACAAGGGCAAACGGGTGTTCTTCCAATGAGTGTGTTCTGGTTAGTTCCACAATTCATGATCATTGGTATAGGAGATGGGTTTACTCTAGTGGGCTTGCAAGAGTATTTTTATGACCAAGTTCCTGATTCTATGAGGAGTTTAGGGATAGCTTTCTATCTCAGTGTGATTGGAGTTGGAAACTTTCTAAGTAGTCTCTTGATAACGGTTGTTGATCATTTGACCAAGAAGAGTGGGAGTACTTGGTTTGCCAAAGACTTGAATAGCAGCCGTGTGGACAACTTTTATTGGTTGTTAGCGGCCATGAATGGGGTGAACTTGTGCGTCTATGTCTTCTTAGCTAGAAGGTATTCTTACAAAAATGTGCAGAGAAGGATAGCTACTGCTGATTGCTATGAGGGTGGAGGGGAAGAGATGTTGGCTTGAAATGTCTACTTTATGAGTGATGAATGGATTTGACATGGCTGTTATGTATCATATCTATCAAATAAGGGGAAGGATTGAAAGGTAGGGGGGAGGTGACATTGCTTTAGTTTTGTATGTTTATGTTTACATTAGTGAATGAAGAATTTGAACCTTTGTTGAACAAGAAATGTTTCAAATATAATTGAAAAATGCATGTGGTGGTGTTGTCTTCTTAGATGCTTACATTCGATGCCAAAAAGCATGGTAGTAATCATTATTATAATCTCTATGAAAGCTACCACAGGATTTGTATCATTAGCCTTAGATATTATTGTTCAAATTTCCCAATCCAGTTGTCGAAGCACTTGTTTTTGGGTTGGGCCTTAACTGCTTAAGATCATTGGTCCATTATGCTGGCTGGGCCTGATACATATTGCATATTTATCTTCATCACTTACGTAACATCCACTTAGACACCAATGCCCACCCACCCAAACCAACACTCATCGTTGTCATTGAAGAGACACTAGATCGTTATTCTATAGTGCTTTGCGAATTTGAGCCAGAAGTTTCTTTGGGATGATTGTATCGTTTTGGAAAGCTTGGAAAGGGCCAAGGATTAGGGTTTTGTTTGGGAGAGAGAAGGTGCTAGTCTTATATAAGAAGGCAAAAGGAGGAATTTTGAATAATATTTAACTCAAATTAGCCCGCCACACGATCTGTTGGTTTACAAAAGAGCATGCAAAAACCAGCCAGGGTAGTGATAGCACTTAAGTTAATATGATTTGTGTTGAGTTGAGTAACCTGGAGACTAGGGCTGCAAACACACTGGATTCGGAACGGATATGAGCATATCCTTTTTCATATCCTATTCTAACAGATATTATAAAACTATACCATATCCTAACTGCTTAAATATTTCGGATTTTGGACCGGATTTCTAATATCCGAAAAAAAAAAAAAAAAATAGGCAATTCCAAATATGTCATCACTTTTGTCAGTGCAGTATTCCCTAACCCATGTCTATCCTCTTCAAAATCTCTGATGCTGTATGGCCTAGCAACGATGTCGGATGGAGCAAAACACCATCTCTTCTCATATGTGGTGAGTGTGAACTTCCGCCGTTGCGGCATAGTTGTGGTAGTACCTGTGGGTGCTGCCATGGATGAAGATAAAACAGATATGAAGTAAAAGTGTTTATATATTTTTTAGGGTTTTAGTTATTATGTTATTTAAGATTGTTGGATTAGTTTTAAATCAAACAATCTATTCTCTATATTCATTTATTGTTATATTTTAACGAAACAGATATTTAACAGAACGGATCAATATATATCCATATCATATCCGTTTATAACGGATATTTTTATGAACGGACCAGAAAAGCTTATTTCAGATCGGATGCGGACCAGAACACAGTCATTTTTCTGATAACTTGCAGCCCTACTGGAGACAGGTTTCTCCCATAATAGATAGCATTGTAATTCAGGCCAAGAAGGGCCAGGCTGAGGTCAGCCCAAACTATAACAGCCTAGCGGACTTGTATCCTCTGCTGCGCCTTGTGGTGAGCCCAAACACAAAGGGGGGTGGGGCCCATACACTTTTTGCAGGGCCCCACCC
>JAOXJP010000008.1:1828865-1844034 GCA_025762735.1 Platanus orientalis | reverse complement strand
TCACATTAAGATTAGAAACTGCATAACGTTAAAAGTAAATGAGCCATTTGCAGTTTCTAACAGCAGATTTCTAACATGAAAATCCTTAGAAATGAATGAAAATATCCATTTTTTCTATGCTCTATCTTTTATCTTGTATGTTTCGTTCTTCACATACACACCTTTGGTATTCATGATAAAAAGGAGTAGAGTTAAAGAGGACTAAAGACTAATTGAATTTTTTTTGCTAAATTTAAAAACTTTGAACATCTAAGACAATCTTGCTCTAAAATTGGTATACCATACTCAGGGGGAGTAAAAATGAAATGCCTAACTAAGAGGGAGTAAAAAGATGAAAATTAATGGAACTCTACAACTGTTAAAAGATCAAGTGAAATCTTATAGTCTAATTATGCTCATCTCACATTCACTTGCACCTATTATTTTTGATACCTCACTTCATGGGTATGTATAGTTTATTACATTCATTTGCCTGCTTGTATGTTCATTATACTTTAACATTTAATTGGACTAATCTTGGTTTAAGAAATGTATACTTATGTCAAATGTGTTTCAGAGACTTAAAGCTAAGAGCACATTGCAAATGAAGAGCAAGTCATGAAAAACCCGACCATGTATTAAGGGGGAGAGCCAAAAACATTTTCAGAAGACCCAGCTTTAGATTGAAGTTTATGTTTATTGAATTTTTCATTTTGTAATCTATTATTCATGTATTTTAAGTTTTGTTATAGAATTCCAAAAGGGGGAGATTATAAATGTAATATGTTGTAAATTTCATGAACTAGAAAATACATGTTTTGTATATACTAAGACATGAACTGAGTCATATTAGAATCTAGGAGGCACTTGAGTCAAAGCATCATGGAGATCATCATCAAGCGTCAAGGAAGTCTCAAGAGATCAATCTGGGAGCATACGAGTCATCCCAAAGGATTTATGCACTACTTTGAGCCTTCTCAAGATAAATCAGGTATTGTATGATAGTCAAGATGAATCAAGACCCCATGATGGGTTTTCCAAGGTCCATGGACCTTCCTAGACCATAGAGGGACGATCTGAAGCCTTCTATAGTAGTTATAAGGTGTTAGAATAAACTACAAGGGATTTAGATCGATCCAGGATCGAATCACTTTGATCCAAATAGTTTGGATCGATCCAAACTTATTTGCACTACAATAACATTAGTTTTTGACAACATACTTTTAGGCGTTGCATAAATTACATAATATACAACGCTTTGTACATAAAATGCTGTGAAAAGGGAAAGAATAAATATGCAGCATTTCTAAAACATTATATTTTTATTAAATGCTGTATATTTTATGTTTATACAGTGTTTTTAAACGCTGCGGGAAGAAATCATAATTTTTCATCGTGTGTCAGCATAAAAATGACATAAACACCATTTTTAAAACGTTACCTAAAGTGTAATAGATATCGCTTTTGAAAATGCTGTATATTTAGTTTATGTTGCATTCTATAAATGTTGTTCAAATTATTAATTGGAGTTTCTTAGCATTTCTTAAGCGCTACAAAAGACAACGTACATAAATTCCCGTAATTCCTCTTCTTCCCTATAGTTTTCTCTCATTTCTTCTCTTCCCTACCCGTTTTCCCCTTTCTCTGTAAACCTTACATTTTCTCGACGAACGGTGAAGCGCAATCACCTCCTTGACGATTGGTGACTTGCAATCAACTCCTCGACGATCAGCAATGACGTGTAATCCGTCTCTCTCTAAATAGTTTAGGGTTTAATAATGGAATCCTCTCTCTGCTCTCGCCTTCCTCTCTTTCTCTCTCTATAATCTCACCTCCCTCCCTATCTTTCTCTACTCTTGCCTCTCTTTCTCTCTCTGCTCTAACCTTCCTCCCTCTTTCTCTACTCTTGCCTCTCTTTCTGTCTCTGCTCTCACCTTCCTCCCTCTTTCTCTACTATTGCCTCCCTTTTTTTTCTCTCTCTATTCTCGCCTCCCTCTCTTTCTCTCTCTGCTCTCGCCTCCCTCTCTTTCTCTCTCTATTCTCGTTTCCTTCCCTCTCTCGTCCCTCTCTCTCCCCTCTCTTACCTCCTCTTTCGTTTCTAGAGAAGATGCAAACAACATATTTGGGGAACCCAGAAGTTACCCTGGCTAGTTTGTCATTGGGGTCAATGGGTCAGGATTTGACATTGATGAATACCGCCACAAAGAAAATAGTGAAGATCTCCTATTTGAGCGTTAGAGGCAACGATTGAGAATAAATTCAGGTGGTCTCATACTCTGTTGAAGAACTTTTCTGTAGCTAAAAGCATTTATGTTCTTCTTTGAAGTCTTGAATTAATGAATTCTGTAAATAAGCTTCTGATGTCAATCATTACAAGAGGCTACTAGCACTGATCTAGTAGTAGCCTATGGGTTGGTGGAATTGACAAGACTATAATTATATGGGTTCCACTTCAGAGATCCAATCTAATTTTTTTATTTACCCTGCTTGATTTTTCTAACCTTCTAACCTAGCGCATTCCTTAGGACTATCACCATTGATGATTAGGATCATTTTTATTATGTTGATTTTGGTTGTATGAGTTTTTTAATGGGCATTGGATTATGGTCCCCTTTTTTTATGCACCTAGAGTGCTGCTATGTGGTTGTAGACATCTTTAGGCTCTATAAATGGTTCCTTAGGTTTGTTTTATTACTAAAGAGAGAACGACCATAAGTTTCTAAGGTACTTGTGTTCATTTGATATATTGGATTGTGTAGTTTCTAAGTAGTTTTGTGTATGGGTTTCTTTAAACAAATTGCAGGTGTTTTGGGCCAACTAGTTGCCCCTCAAAACGGGTAACATGGTGTAGAGAACTCGTGGATGAAGAAATAGAACAATTCCTCAAACACTATTTTATTGACCTGGATCCAGAAAGGCCTTGGTTAGCCCAGAGAATGGCCTTGAAGATATCATTCTCTACTTGAAGATCATTGGAGGTTGCTGCAAATTGAAGATTTCTGAGTTGATAACCAGAACTTTTATGTGGAAGATGAATAAGGTAAAATGGTTGATGTGATCGAATTACATGATGATCCAGTGCCCACCTACCAAAATTACCTTTCCAGCATATGCACAAGGGTAGGAAGCAATTGAATGTGTGAGTTGTCCATGAAAGGATTTTAGGGAAGTTACATGTTTGTTTTGAAATATACATTAGCCTTCTGCAACTATTTATAGAAGTTTGTCAGTAACATGTTTGTTTGGTGTTAGATAATTTGGACTCAGTTGTAACTTCATCTGTATTTGGTTAAGAAAACCACTAAAGGCTGCAAAAAGTGTAAGAGACAAGTGATCCTAAATTTCTAACATATGCTAATATAGTACTTATGTAGGTAAACTTCACTTACATCTTCTGAGGTTTCTAACAACTCTAGAAACCTTGGTTCACTTGTGTCCCCTTGTGTTCACCTATTAGCTTCACTTGCCTTCCCACTATTTTCGGTGGGAAGACCCTTCTTGAAGGATGGTGAGGGATCCAACGATGATGGATTTTGTATCATGTTGACATGTGGCCTTTAATGCATCATCAGAACCACATAAAAGGAGAGTCACTTTTTAGATTATACCGATGAATTGAAAGAGTGACTTAGTTTTGAATTTTGACTGACGGAAAATTATGAAGCAACCCTATTTTGAGGAGGTAGCTTGTTGTAGGGTTGCTTTTGTCACTTGTTTATAGTAAACCCTGTTATGTATGTGTAACCAGAATCAATGCCTTCTTTGACCTGAATCTGACTAATAAAAAATGGGATTAATGTGGAATCTAAGAGGTCTCGGACTAGAAGACAAGAAAGGCCTTCTCTCTGCTAAAGATTGTACAGTTGGAATGACTGTGATGTAAAGTGGCTAGTATAGATCTTCTCTTTGCAGAAGATTGTTTACATTTTCTTTAACTTCAAGAAACTTATCAGTGAAAACTGGATTGAGCCTCTAAAAAGGGAGCGGAAGCGCAAGTAAGGATAATTTGTTTTGGTTGCACATTGTGCACCTGATGCTTTTTATTTTTAAATTTTTTCTTCTTTCTTTGAGTCTTGATGATTCTTCAACAGTATCCAATGCGAAAGTCACAAGCAAAGAGGATGTTCAACTAGTTAAGAACCTTTAAATAGGATTGACCTCTCTCCAGGTACTATTACTGGCCTGTGCATCTCTTTTTTTCTTTTTGTTTTATTTTTACATCTTAAACTCTATCATTTATGTATTTAATTGTAGAATTTATTGACAAGCAACCCAAAACTGGCTGCCATATTTTCTGCTAAAGAACAACTAGTACCTCTTTTGAATGCTTTTTTGTGCCTATTGCATCAAAGAGAAATATCTCTCAACTTTGTCTCTGTGTACTATCCCTCTTGACTGCACACACTCCTTGTTTGAAGGCTATGGTGGTAGATTGGATTAGTCTTCTCCTTTTATTACAAATGCTGCATTGTGCCCTCACTTGTCGGGATGGGGCTTTGCATGTACTTTATGCCTTGGCAAGCACAACAGAGCCTGCATGGGCTGCTGCGAAGCATGGTGCTGTTGTTTACATTCTTGAGCTACCTTTTTGTTGTTGATAGATTGAAAAAGTTGATAAAATATAAGGTATATCAGTTGCTCAAAACTCAAGATGAGAAACATATATTTGTAGTGGTTATCTCTCTATGTCTTCTTATCCAGTCTGGAACACATTATAGGTTCCTCCAGCGGAATTGGAGCATTTACTTATATCACACCCAGAAATCGCTGAGGCTACTGTAGTTCTGTATGTATCTGAAAGTCTTTTCTTCCATCATGTACTAGATCATTTTAATGATGTTTCCATGAAATTGATACAAAGACTATTGAAACCTCACCCTTATAATGGTTTTGAAAGAAGTTTCAATAATTAAAAATTATTAAATCTAAAAATATATTCAGGTCCTTATAGTGAAGCTCTTGGATACAAGGAGAATAACATCCTAAGACTTTAAACATTTTATGAAACAAATATAAAATAAGATGAACTTTACCTTTTTTTCCAAGTCTTTTACTCAACTTAAGTTTCGGAGGTTGGAGGATGCAAACTTCCAGGTTTCCCATCTATAAGGTATTGGTCTTCAAAGGGGCAATGCAACCTTCTTTGATGATTTTTAGGCATTCAACTTAAATCCAAGTGCAAACTGTCTAAATTGCCTCCGAGCTTGTATTATCATAGTGCATTCATTGAGGAATTCATGAAATTACAGATTCAAGTGAATTTCGATCTTTGACAGGTTTGAATGGAGATTCATCTGGGAAAACTTCCATTTGATCTTGATTATCATCCTTCAAGTCCTCTTGTCACTGCAAGTCTGATCAATGGTGATCTTCACTTGTAAGTTCAAATGAAGATTAATTCCAATTTCCTTGATGAGGTCAACACCTTCTTCAGTATATCAGCACACTTGATGGATAACTCTGGGTGATGGACTTGAGTAAAAGATTGATTGACTTGTTTAGACACAGTAAAATATCAACACAATATCAGCACTACATTTTTAAAAATTTCTTATCAGGAAATATCATTCTACTTATAAAAGAAAACATATTTTCTTTCGAAAAAAAAAAAGCATTCGGATATACATTCAGGGTGTTGAAAGCACTGCATTCCATTGACTTGGAGAAACTTCATTTCATGGGGGACTTGCTAAAGATTCCATGCCATGAGGTGGATTTGTCTCTTTTCTCTATTGTATTAAATACTGTAGGGGATTGTGTGTCTGTACTAGTTTAGTTTTAGTTGTATTACTAGGTGCAATTTTGGAATCTGGACTGGTATATTTTTGTCCTATGTCTCATGCATTTTAGTCAGGTATGCAGATGACCATCTTTTGGGTTTTCATTCATTGTCCTGTGTATCTTAATCTTCTTTCTTTATATATAGGTTGGGGAGAAAGCTGCAGTGCTGGGTTTGTGGGAGCTACATGGACAATTGCTACATATATAGTCGAAGGGGGTACTACTCGTACATATACAACTATAAAGAGCATGTGCCATACTGCACCGCATGTATTGCGGGTTGTTACAAGGGATTGACATGATTGAAGAGTTGGAGAAAATGACTAACCTCAGTTGTTAAAGGATGCATGCATAAGGTTTGATATCAAATGCTCCCCACCGCAAACAACAACTCGGTTGTTGGACAAAGTAAATCTTAATTCCTTTTAGTGAAACCCGTATAGATAATGAGTTCTTCTCCCAATTTTCAATGGTAACAATGTTATCGCTGATGCTCATGTCCTTCCAGCTTCACATATCACTTATAGAGGCGGTCTTGCTTGGTATGCTTACATCAATTCTACCAAGTATGCCTCTCTCTCTCTCTCTTCACTTACTAAGAAAATTGACTATATTGGTCTAGATTTTTAAACCCATTTTGACAATCTCTACGACATAACAGGTCACTAATGAGTTATATTACACCTACAACAACAAAACTGGATATGAAACCTGCTCCATTCATGGCTGCTTTCTCATCCAAGGGACCCAATACCATTACACTAGAAAATCCTAAAGTTTGCCCAACACTTTTCTTTTTCTTTTTTTTGGGTTTTTTTTTTTATGTTAATTTTTCTAAAACATCTCCTACTTAACAAATCAATTACAACTTGTTCTAATATATGGTGTCATTGTTATTGTTGTTTAGCTCAATATCACTACAGCAGGGGAGAGTATTATAGTAGCCTTCACCAAGGCAACAAGGCTTACAGGTCAGGACTATGATAAGCAAAAAGAAGCAATGCTCGACTCATCATATTTGAAGGCGACCCCGTTCAGTTATGGTGTTGGACATGTGTGACCAAACCAAGCCATGGATTCGGGGTTGGTGTATAACTTAACCGTCCATGATTTTGTGAACTTCCTATGTGACATTGGCTACAACGACACTCAAATCCAGTTATTCTCAGAGAAGCCATACAAATGCCCCAAGTCCACAAGTCTCTTGGACTTCAATTAGCCTTCCATCATTGTACCTAGCCTCTATGGTTCTATCACCATCACTTGAACTGTAAAGAATGTGGGCTCTCTAGGCACATACACAGCTTGTGTTTGTGCACCACAAGGGATTTCAATTTTTGTGGAGCCAAGGAGCTTGAAATTTGATAAGATTGGGGAAGAGAGGAGTTTCAAGATGACTCTAAAGGCTTATAAAGTTGGTGTTGCCTCTAAGTATGTTGCAATTAACGAATGTTTCTGATTGGGTGACTATTTGTGGGGCATTTCTTGGAGAATACATGTGTAAATCCTATTTTTATCATTAACCATCCGGAGTCGATGAACCCATTGGCAAATGAGATTTGTATATATTTTTCTCTACAACGCATACATGGGATGTAATTTAGAGAAACATGCCTAATTTTATGTCTTAAGCAAAAATCAAATAAAGTTTTGAAACAATTTAACAAATTCATGTTTTTCTTGGTTTGTTGTGTTTTCATTCCGATTCCCCAAGAAAAATTGAAATTAGGGGCGTGGTAGAAATTAATATTAAATATATAGTTTATATTGTTTTTTCCGGCAAGCAGAAAGTTGACGCCAAAAGTATTAGTAAAACTTCTTAGCGTCAGCTAAAATTGCCACAAAAAGCGTTATAGTGACACTTTTTCCATCACTGGTAGATAGTTGACAAAAAAAGTTCTTTTTTTTTTTGTGTCAACTAAAAGTTGATGCCAAAATAGTTTTTCAAAAGGCTTTATAGCGTCAACTATTATACTTTTCGCATCAACTAGGGTTGACACAAAAAGCCTTGTTTCTTGTAGTATATATATGTTTATGACAGAATATGTGGCTATTAGTCCACGCAAAGAAAGTAAATTTTGTTGAGGAAGTGAAGCTTTGTCACAAACCAGACAAGTGAAGAGTGTATGCATTCTTGGACCATTTGCTAGCTAGCTAAATGAAGCCTTGGGAATCTATAGTTATGAATGAACAATCCATGGTGCCTCACGTAAACTTTTAATTTATATATAACAAAAGAAACAAGATACTACAAACTTTGTTTTGGTAAGTAGAGAACATTAGAAATCGAATCTAGATCCTGTCTTGTCTGTTAGGACTCGTCCACAACTTAAGAGCATGTACGATTTGGCATAAAAAGATGTGCACAACCTATGCATAACCATTTTTTATGCACTTTGGTTTTGCATAGGTCCTAACAAGACATAAGCAGACATGATAGGATCCTTTATTAGGAAAATAAAGAAGGTAACTAGAAGTAGCATATGTGCAAAAAAAAAACCTTACGTGACAACATATCTCTTAAGAATTATAACGTGTCTGCTGTATGAACTTATTCGTCTTCACTTTCTAATAGAGCATGAACAACTACATCCATGGTTGGTCTCTTGTTTCTGTCCTCTTCCACACAGGCGAGGCCGATCTTAACCATCTTTGTTGCCTGGTTCTTGCTAAATTTCCCTTCCAATCTTAGATCAACTATATCCTCAGCCATCAAGTCTTCTCCATTTTCAACTCTTTGCTTTACTGTGTTGTGAAACCTGTTCAAATCTGACTCCTCCTTTTCATATCAACCAGCTCCACCACCCAATTCGAAAGCCGAATGCCCTTGAAAATCTCTAGAAGGACAACCCCATAGCTATGAACATCAACCTTTGTGCTAATGAAAAGGTTCAGTGCCCACTCGGGAGCCATGTACCCTTTTTGTTTCTCAAATCCTAGAGAGTTTGGAACTAGACCCACCTCTCTGAGACAACTTTGCCATACCAAAATTAAAGATCTTTGGTTCGAACTCACTGTCTAGAAGTATGTTCTCAGGCTTTATGTCACAGAGGATAACCCACTCAAGACACTCATGGTGAAGGTATACCCGATCCTTAGTTGTACCTAAAGCGATTTTAAACCTCTCCCTCCATTCAAGCACAATAGCTCTACTATTATTGGAGAACAAGTGTTTATCTAGCGAGCCATTCTCCACATACTCGAAGACCAAGAGTTTGTGGGCTTTTTTCTGAACAGAACCCCCACATTCTCACTAGGTTCATGTGGTTGATTCTTCCAATTGTGCTCACTTCAGCCCAAAACTCTTCTTCTCCTTGAATAACATCTCCCAATTTCTTCACTCCCACAACTCTATCATCCCCCAAAACCCCTTTGTAAACAGCCCCAGAGCCTCCCCTCCCCAGCTCTTCCTGGAAGTTCTTGGTTGCTTTCTTCAGCTCTGCAAAAGTGAACTTCCTAAACCGACTGGATATGACACGGTATCCATCTTCCACTGACGGAGGCACCTCGTGTCCCCTAAAAAGAAAACACCAACCTGAAGCAATAAAGAAGACTTCCATGGCACCTATAGCAAAAGCAAACGAATAGAGATACACCCATTTTGTCCTTCCTCTCCCTGTATCGTAGATCTCTGAAGAATCCACAAGAACTTTAGCTTTAATAGATTCACAAGAGGGATCAGTTCCTTCTGAGGAGGAGGGTTCTGATGTATCCACACTTTTGGGCATTTTCAAAAATGTGTTGGCTACGAAGTTTAAAGTCCTGTATCCATTGAAAAGTGCAGCTTTCGTGAAACAGATTCCATCTCCTGTTATCCTATAGTTAAAACCCACACAAGAGCAATCCTCCAAGCAGAGGTTCATGCAAGTTTCTAGTGATACAAATGGTTTGTACGTGAGGTCAAATCCATAGAACTCCGTATGTGGAAGCTCCACAAATTTTACCTGTGGAGGTTGGAGGCAGCTGCTGTTGAACTTGGGTTTGCAACCTTTGTTCCAGTCACTAGGGTCACTCATTTCATAACCCGGGGGGCATGAACACTTGGGTTTGGGTGTATAGACACAAATCCCATTTCTGCCACAGAGCCCACGTACAGTGCACTGCTGGGCTAGAGCTTCCCATGAGACGACCCACAACCTGGTTGACTCGGTCAAGCTATAAAGCCTGAGATTACCATCATAATCCATCGTTAATCTCCTCTTAATCCCAAGACCCATATCAGAAGCAGAGAACCCCATTTGGTCACTAGAAAAAAACCTACCCATATCATCTAGAACTGCAATTCTACTGCTGTTGTAATTCTTTCGGCCATTCTCAAAAACATCACTTTCAGGATTTGGCCAATACAAGCCAGAAATCTCGGGCCCATCGTACATTAATCTCAAAACATTATCATTGTCAAAAAAGAAACTAAAATATCCGGAAGAATATGTACCTTTGGCCATCGAAGAGATCAGTTTCTTGCTTTTGGTGAAGCTTTGTGAAGGGAGAAGCGTATCAGTAGGATAATCAAAGCTTTGCCACAGGATTTTGCCACTTGGATCCTTTAGGACGAGGTTTCCAGTGTTCAAGAGTTCTGCTTTGTTCACTGTGGTGTTGGTAGTGTTAGTGGACCACACAATTGACCGGTCATGGTCGGTTAAGACCATTCTTCCATCTCCGTGCAGCGAAATTCTAGAGCCACGGCCATTCACAGGTCTGTTTCGGTTAGCCATCCAAACGACGGTTCTGTCCTCCGAGTTGGTGAACCAAATTGAGAAACCGTAAGCGTTTGTACCCACCTGGTAGAAGCCACAGGTGAAGGATTTGTCTGGGGAGGTGAGAAGGTCTGAATCGTCTTCAACTGAACGAGAAGAACCTTTGTTAAATGAATTCTGTGGTGTTGAAGACGCGAAAGAGGAGCGAAAGAAGATGAGAAGAAAGATAAGAGGAAAATATATGAATGGAGAGAGAGGGATAGGGTATTCCATGCTTTTAGAGACAAGCTTAGATATTGCACTGAGATTGGTTCAAGAAACAGCTTTTTTTTTGGACGTCAACAGGAGGCCAATTGCACCGAATGCTTCTAATCTAGACACCCCTTATATAGTTCAATCACAATAAAATGGAGACCCAGATATCGATAACAACAAAGAAAGAATGTTCGAGGTTGGGAGAATGATAGAGAAAGGCGGTTCTTCCTTTATAGATCTGTTAGGTTTGTCTGTCTGCAGACGGAGGGATAGTTACACTCCTTCCTGGTTTTTCTTCCTAACGACGACGAAGAGATTTTTTAAGTAATGAGTTGACGTTGAAACTTGAAAATGACTGAATTACGGGTGTAAAAGTGTGATTCTATGATTTCCTTTGATTACGGGTCAACGGACCGAGCTGAGCCAAGCTTTGTTTAGCTCAGCTCGGGCTCAATGAAGCAAACCCAATTCAGGCTTGGCTTGGCTTATCAATGTTTGTATATTCAGACATTATCGGTCCCAGCCTGGATAAAGGAGGATTGCCTTAGGTTAGGTTGAAAACTAGACCATTTAAACATGAATTTTAGAGATTCATTATTTCAATCTATTGTGGAAGTATGGATAGAATTCGTATGACCGGCCCCAAAAAATAGTTTGTTGTTGTTGTTGTGGGCATAATAGCTTACTAGCCCATTAGCACAAGTTGTAGTTTGTTGAACAGTTATAAAATCCCATTAGTGCTCTAATGGTATTGTTGGAAAAGGGATTTAAAGTATTATAATACATATAATATCATATTCTTACCAAAATGAGGTCTTTTTTTAACGTACCGAGCTTAAGTAAACCAGTTCAACTCAAAGTTCAGGCTCAGCTGATAACAAGCCAAGCAGATCTAACTTGGCTCATTGATAACCCTTTTTGTGTGTAGTCGATTTAAACAAAATGGACTTCTTGCTCTTGGACAACCGGGTTCATAACGTGACTTGAGCGTTTCTCACACATTTCTAAAGTTTAATAGATTATCCAATTTGTCTCCCCCATGTCCCCATGCACAAAGGGTGGGATTTATAAAATTAAAACTGTAAAAATAGTTTTCGAATGAAAAAATAGGTATCCATAAAAATGAGGTCTACAGGTTAAAATCCTAAAACACTTGCTCTTGCACCAATTCAAAAAAACATGTGTCAACCGGTGGTGTGAGGATTCGGGGACAAAGAAATTTGGGTGTAGGAGATCCTTTTCCTTGTAAAGGAGATTGACGTCTTCTAGCAATCCAAAAAGAAGTGCAACTGGTTTAATAATTAGTTCAGAAGAAAACCGTTTCGTTCATTGAGTTGAACCCACTTTTTTAGCTAACGGAAAGGTCGGTGGGTTTGGTTGAGCAAGTGGATAATTTAGAGACAAAAGTGAAGCGTGTCTTTTTAGCCAATACGAACTTAGTCATATAGTTGAACATAGTAGTCTAGGGGTTCACGCTGTTGGATTCATGGCAAACGAGATCTGGAGAAGATCAAACCTAGTCTCGGGTCCGGCCTAACATTCTCTGTCAACCCCGCATATTTAGCCGAACATCTAGAAGGCCAAACTATCAAAGTGCTTAGGTTCTATAGTTATTGACAAAGAAAAAAGGGCTAAGCTGCTCTTAGAACCATGGTGTAACCCTAGGATTTACACCATTGGATCATCATGGTCCCAGTGCTAGTTTTGCATTACCTAGTTGAATCTGTCATATAATTGTTGATGTCAAAATCTTCACCGTCTGATCAGGCAGTTAGGATAAAACTTATGGTACAAAATGAATAATTGAGGTGCCATCATTTGAAATTTTATGATGTGGGACAAATGACAAATCATTATTTGTTACCAAATCAATATTAGTTACAAGAGTAGATGGTGAGATCTTATTGAATTGACGGAATTTCGACATCAGTTACAAGAACAAAAGATGAGATATCATTGGAAGATTCTCACGTCAATTATAAAAATAGATGGTGAAATATCATTGGTGCAAATTTGAAATAGTATTTACTCAAACATGTGGTAAGTTTATATTGAAGGAAATTTGAAACAACAGTTATCTGGATAGGTGATAAAATGAACATTCAAGAGATGGTTTCTATAACTAGTTGATGTTGCAAATCATAAGACATGTGGCAACAACTGATAACTAAATGAAACTGTTTATTTTTTTTCTTCTATAAATACTAACAAAACATAGAGGAAAAAGTCCCTATTTCAACATACAAAATCAAACACAGCGCAATGCTACTTTTATTTCTTTTTTCCCTAGGAGACTTTTATCATAGTTTAGCCTAGTTTCCTCCTATAGAAAATTCTACCAAAACTGATTTAATTCCTCTATTATGGAAGACTCTTACCATAGTCTGGTTTAGTTTCTTCATACAGAAAATCCTATTAGAATTAATGCAATTCATATATAGGTTTCAATCCTTCCATCCTTGGAGTTTGATATAATTCCTCTACAGACACACCACTACCCTTATAGTTGATTTAATTCCCCTATAAGTGAACCATCACCCTTCCATCATTTGAAATTGATTTGATTCCTCTACAGGTTGCACTATCACCATCTTCCACCACCACTTTTACAAGTTGTAGCAACATCTCCAACACCCTTGTGGTTATAACAGCAACGTCACTATTCTCATCTGCCTGGATTGTAACAATATCATTATGTCAGGTATCTACAATAACAATATATGATTCCAGGTTTTTTGAGTAGTACCATAACTATCTCAGGCCATTATTGTGCCGAATTACGGCACCCTTATCATCATCTTTTTTATGTTGTTTTAAAAATGTTGTAAATACTTTTTTTCACAAATAAAGTATTATTTCAGTAGTATATAATTTTTTGTTGTTGTCACAACATTATGACTTTAAAAAATTCTTGATTTAGAGACCAAAAGAATTCATAGAGAGAAGATACCTCCCCCTCGTAATCATCTGATTGCTTTTGATTTAGTGATTGATTAGAAGGCCGAAAACAATAGTCGGTCTTACAGTCTAACTTAGGGATGACAATGTTTGACATGACCCTTGAACTGGACACGAACCCAACATGAAATAACCAAGTTACGGTTTACTATCTAAGAGGCATAGATACCTCGGTTATCATAAAAAAAAGAAAAACATTAGTTGTTGATCGAATCCTTAGCATTTAAAAATTTGCGATTGCCATTTCCACCTATTAAAACTCTGGTTTGCTTTAATTTATCAATATATTTGGTGAACCAAATTAATGTATGGCATTGGGGTCAATCTTGTAAAATCCACAAAAGGACTTGTTTGTTGAAACCAAGAAATCACTCCCTTTTTAGATAGACAAGGAGCATCATTGGTTTAGTCTTGGTAACCCTAGAAACCTTGTAAGAGCTCAAGCCACAGTTGGTGCAAGTTACCAGAGGCCAAACAAGTATGATGAGTATTGAAAGTAGAAGTATAAATTCCATGATTGGAGGCATATTGTCTAGACTTAATATGCCACAAATTGTTCTATGCTGATCAACCTACTGATGGGAAGTGTAGAGCCTAATAGTATTGTACACTTTTCCCCAATTCGTAGATCCAACTTCATGGTAAGTTGGTGGGGGTTGGGGGCCGGTAGCCCTTGACCTGAATTTTTTAGTAGGGATATTATAGTAATTTTATACTTGTAATGTGTAGGCCTAATTATATGTATAATGTTGAGGGCGACCGCAACAACTGAATCGTATCTTGTACTTTATGTTCTTTGATGGTAGTGAAAAATCGCAGCGATTCTATGGACATAGCCCAAGTTGGGTGAACCGTGTAAGTTTGGTGTTTTCTGTGGTTTGTTTTTTTGTTCTTGATCTTTATTTTTCTTTGTTTTGTTTTCTCACTATCCCGAGATTAGGGTAAATCCTTAACACGCACTACTTTGTTGATTTGTTATTATCTTCTGGCTATAAGAAGTGAATCGATACTTAGTTTGGGGGAACTTGCAAGTCAGAGGACACGTTGTATAACCATGTTTGGCAGCCACCGGTTATGAAATCCCAAGGCATTTGAAGCCACAATGTGATGGTTGAAAATGAACTCATATAAATTGATATTGATTTCTTAATGGATTGATTTTCATTCACCATCAAAATATGAATGATAATAGATATCATTTCATTTTATAAAATACTAAAGATGACTTCATATCTAATTTTAGTTAACAAATGAGTATAAATCTGAATGAGTTCATTTTGAACCATCCCGTTATGGTTACATATGCCTCGGGAATTTAAAATGAAATGATTGTGGGCCTCGGTTTATACACGACGGGTGAACCTCTTAGAAAAGTGATCCACTCATCGTGGGCTTAACCCACGATGGTTTGGAGTCGCCACTAGTCTTTTTAAAGATGTGACTGGACATCTTTGTTTGGAAAACAAAATAATTTTATTTTAAAATTCTTTTGAAATGTC
>JAOXJP010000008.1:1798490-1813422 GCA_025762735.1 Platanus orientalis | reverse complement strand
CTCTCTCTCTCTCTCTCTCTCTCTCTCTCTCTATATATATATATATATATATATATATATATATATATATATATTAAAAAAGAATGACAGGGTAACACATTCCCTATAGCACTAGGCAAAACATAAAACAGCAAGAAAGCAAAAAACAAACACAGCATGCTCCACCAAACTATCTGACTCCAAAATCACATAATCCCAATCCCTAATAAAGGATTCCTTACCCTCCTCCTTCCCCCTCCCCCGTCCCCCCTCCTCCCTTAACAATGCACAGCCCAAGCCTTCTACTTCTCCTATTAACTTGGAAAAAAGGCTTAGCCGCGCATCAATAAACACCCAACTATTTCTTTCCTACCAAAGCGACCAACATACTGCCACCGGATCTAGGCAATTATTCTTTGGCTATGAAGGTTAAGGTTATTACCCAACAAATCCTGAGGTCCCTCAACACCCCACACCACACTTTAAGAGCATACAAATAATGACATTTCTTCCACGGCAAGCACACGTCGTGGGTACCTTCAATATGCTCAAAACATGCTTTCAATGTAAATGTCCCACTCGGGCCGAGTGCCAAAGTTTTCTACCCTTATGACTTGTCCTCACCTGACAGCACTCCAATCTTTCCAATAGTTTCAACAGCTGATCTTCTCAAAAGTGGCTGCCACACCACCATTCCTTTGACTGAAAAGAGACATATTCTGCAATCTTAGCTTCTTGTTGTGCTGCCAATGTGTAAATCTCCAGGTATCAGACCCTTAAGGGCAACTCCTCACACCATTTAACCGCCCAAAATTTGATTCTACTGCCATTTTCAACCTCACATCTGATTCCTCCTTTGAATTTCTGAAAAGAGTCCCCTCACCTCCCTAGGATCACAACCGTCTTGTATCCTGAACTTCTCCATCACTATCAATTTCCAAAGGCCCTCATCATCCTCCATCCCCAATCGCCAAAGCCACTTAACACATAAGCACTTTGCTCATTTCCTTCATGCGGCAAAGTCCCATACCTCCTTTGTTTTTTGGGACACCCTGTCCCCTTCCACTAACTGTTCTTCCAAACCCTCCCATAGAAATACTCTTTGACGTTTCATCTTTTGTGTCACCTAAGCCAGAGGGCTAAACAAAGACATGAAATACGAGAGGTTACTTGCCAACAAAGTATTAACGAGTGTCACCTCTTTGGAAAGATATTGAAATTTCCATCCCAATAACCTTTTTCGGGTACTTTGACGTTTCTCCATCTTTTGTGTCACCTAAGCCAGAAGGCTAAACAAAGACATGAAATACGAGAGGTTACTTGCCAACAAAGTAATAACAAGTGTCACCTCTTTGGAAAGATACTGAAATTTCCATCCCAATAACCTTTTTCGGGTACTCTCAATCAACGTAATCCAGACATCCCACAATTTGAAGGAAGCACCCAGTGGAGGCCCAAGAAATGTCAATTGAAGCTAACCAACTCTACACCCCAAGTTTGGGGTTAACAAGTCTAGATTAGCCACTTCACCATCTGCAATCAACATGCTCTTAGCAAAATTCACTTTCAACCTGGATACTGCCTCAAAACATCTCAAGACACATCTGAAAAGACCAAACTTGAGCTGATAAGATCAGTGCCATTGGCGAGTCGAAGAGAGACATTGAGAATTGACCACCCACTTTGAACCCCTCAATCAGCCCCCATTATCTGCCGCTTTCCCTAGCATTCCCTAGCATCCCGCACAACACTTTAGCCACTAACAAGAGGAGGGATAATGAATGCCCTGCCTCAACCCTCTAAAGCTTCCAAAATACCATGCAGGGGTGCCATTCATCATCACCCAAAAAGTAGCCAACCCATAACACTTCCGCATCCACCTTCTCCATCTGACTCCAAATCCAAATCCGTCTAACATATAGTTCAAGAAATCCCAATTCATGCAGTTGTAAGCCTTCTACATATCTAATATGCAAGAACCCCCGGTATGTCATCCCTCATTCTCAAATCAATGCAATTAATTAACACATAGAATCCTATCAAGAATTGACTTCCCCTTCATAATGCCCCAATACACTCACTGGCCTAATACCACCAATACATTTTTTTGGATAAATTAATATCACCAATACATTCAGCTCCAACCTTCTTGGAAATCAAGGTAATTTTATGAAAAGGATTGATATGCAAGTACGCTAGAATTTCTTTCACTTCAACATAGCATGGTCGTTCCCCTGCTCAGTCGGTGATCTTATTTCTGGAAGCTGGATGAGAGATTTGTTAGGTATTTCAAAAGTCATTCGCGCTTACATACCTAGGGCCATTGGTTGGAGTATCTGGAAGGAGCAGATTAGGCAGATTTTTAAGGCCTAGATCCTTTATTTCAAACGGATCACTATAGCTGTGTATAGGTTACTTCGTGATTGAATATTTGTTTTGGCTTGCTTCGATGAGGATGAGTGGATTTCTTGCTGGCGTTTCAGCTCTTAAGACATTTCTGTTGGGTTGTTTGTTGGGAACTTCGGAGGGCTATTTGTTCGCATTGCTTGTTTTTCCTAAGCTCTCCTTCACCACTAACGAATGAGTTTTCTGATGTAATCTGTTTTTGTTTTCTTTTCCTTATAAAATTCCCACCTTTCAAGGGGGAAAAAGTGATATAAGATGGTCTTTATTTGACAAATACCTGACAAATCAAGTTAAATGACCTTAAATAGCGAGGCGGGATTTGGTAGGACAACTGAGATAGTGCCTAAAGTAAAAAATGACATTAGGGCTGACACATAAATGCCAAAAAGAAGTGATACACACTTTTTGGGGGGATGTTTTTGACTTTTTGGCACTAATGGGTCAACCCTGATGTCATTCTTACTTTAGACACTCTCTAAGTTGTCCTACCAAATCCGGAGCATGCAACGGTGGTCATCCACCTAAGGAGATTTACAAGGTAGAAACTAAAAGGAGGTAAAGGGAAAAAGAATAGAAAAATGAAGATCAAGAAATTTTGACCATCTTTTACGCCAAAATTTAAGGTATCTTTGTATCCCATGCCTCTTCCAAAAAAAATTCTTAGAACCAATGCCTAAGCTAACTCTAAAAGTAATGCCTATAGAAACTAAACATTTTAATAGATGACCACCATACTTAGTGCGCATTCACATAACTTTATTAGGAACATATAGGAAGATTTCTTGTTTTCCATTTATTACTCATAAGAATTAATAAGCTCACCCCAACTATGAAACCAATTCCACTAGCCCATCATCCATTCATCCTATTGAGATTTGAGACCATTCAATCCATACAAATACTTCAACAACATATTATTGTCACACAGCGGGTGGGGGTATACCATACCGGACTTTAAAAAAAAAAAAAAGTCCAATCTGATAACACATATCAATTGTTTCTTGTTCCAAAAAAGATACCCCAGCAGCATGAACATCATATTTCAGATCCTCTACAAAGTAAATATGTGGTCACTAAAGACCTGAGCTAGCAAAGGGCTGGGAAAGTCTCCCCCTTTGATAAGGGGAAAAATTGCATTCGTCTCAAAAGCAGCACCAATAATGATATGTAACATAAGAGTAATTAATAGCAAAATAAATACGTAATCATTCCTCACCCACCATGAACAACTTTAAAGCTTGTTTCTCTAACTTCTGGGCCAAAATTTAATATCAACACAGTAATTTCCACTTATACTATCTTTACATTTCAAAAAAAAAAAAAAAGTATTGTGATTCCTTCCATTATGTTTGTCATTTTTAGCCTTTTATATAGCAAAGATTCCCTCTTCACATATATCAACATTTGCTAGCCCTTCTTAAGGGAATAAATTTAGGATTTCCATTACAATAACTAATCTTCTGTTATTCACTTCCTTAATCTTAGTCGCATCACCACATTAAGCAACTTATTTTCGTAAGATAAAAGAAAAAAGCCCGAATCTACGAAATCTTGAAACAGATCTATAGAAAAAAAAAAAATTTAAAAGTTACTGGTGGATCAAAATTAAAACAGAATAATATCCAGAGGCACCAAAACAATACCCTGGTCCTCTATAGAAACTTTAAAACATCCAAAATTCAAACACTAACTAAAGAAAAAAAAAAGAAAAGGTAAAGGTAGTTGAGATCACCGTGAACAGCTACAATCTAAGCTGTAAGGATGACGGCGCCACCAGCCTCCCTGATCTTCTTCTCCGCAATCTTCGAGACGAGCTTTGCCTTAACAACGATGGGCTGAGATGAAGGCAAGACTCCCTTGCCCAAAACCTTGAAGTAACCAAATTGAGTGACATCGACGAGGGGTGCGTTATCGGGGGAAGCCTTGTCCTTGACGTCTTGAGGAATCATGGACCAGAGCTTGTCGATGTTGACGATGGGGCAGTAGAACTTGTTGCGGAGCCTGTGGAAGTAACGCATACCGACTTTGCCAAAGTAACCTGGATGGTACTTGTCGAAGAGGATCCGATGGTGGTGCATGCCTCCGGCATTACCGCGGCCTCCGGGATGCTTTCGATGCTTCCCAATACGCCCATGGCCAGCGCTGACATGGCCTCTCTTCTTCCTGTTCTTCTTGAAACGGGTCGTCATTTCTCCTCCTCTCTCCCTGTGCAACCCTAACTCGCTCCTTCGGGATCTCTCCTCTCTTCTGTGGAGCGGCGAAGATATGACCTAGGGTTTTGAGGGATTTTATAGATGTTGCGTATCTTTTCGATTACCCAATTTGCCCTTTATTTTGCACATTGTGATCGTGCGTCCCAAAAATATTGAGAAAGGGTGTTCTGTCCAGGATGTGCCTTCGCCCCTCACAAGAGGGTGTGGACCCATGTACTTTTTTTTGGGGTGCGGTCCCACTGTGAGAGGGCGAACAGTACAACTTGAACAGAACATCCTTTTGGAAAATAATCACATGGGACCCACACTCCTCTGTGAGGAAGCGAACAGTGCTCTCAGTGCAAAGGATCTGCCCCTTAGTAAAAGAAGAATGATTGGCTGTGTAAACACAGACCTCTGTAGGCATGCCATTGATTGACCATGAATGCATTTTTTACCACGCATTTGATTGTGTCCACGACACTAGGTGACTTCAAATGGAATAAAATGGGCACAGGTTAGATGAAACTCCAAATTCCCACCCATTTTTTTTCCAAATGAAGACAACTGATGCCCCAGACACCATCTTGTACACCAAATCCTGATAGATCCTAATAATCCAATGGCTTATAGTTACCTAAACTAGACCCTAGTTTCATAAACGAACAAAGGAGAAAAAGCTACACCCCTCTCACGGTCTCGTTCCCTTCCTCTTGCTGACACTAAAGGTCTTGCTCATCGCTAAGTCCTTAGCCTCTCTTGCCCTTGCTTTTTCTATCTCTTTCCGGCCCTATCATCCTCTCAAGCTCCTATAGGCCTTCTTAGTTTAATTGTTTCCTTTGACATGAGATTGCTGCTGGTTCTTTTACCCAACAAAGGAAAAAGTAGGAAGAGTCGTTTGGAAGTTTAAGATATCTAGTTTGCCTAAGTTTGTTTTGAATTTCTTCATCATCTTCAAATGTTGCTTCTTTTATTATTATTATTATTATTATATAATAAGTTTTAGTGTTGTGAAAACCTTACAAGAATGGACTTGTGAAATAGATAAGGTCTACTTAGGGCAGAAAAAAAAAATCTAGATTCCCACCACAATGACCAAGACCACGGTTATCACCTTCAACACTATATCATTCCTTGCCAATTCAATCCAAAGTTAACCCTATGACTGTTGAGAATGGGATAGGCCGAACTCAGCCCAAAATGTCCTTTTTTATTTGGTGGAGTTTTGGGTTGAACTCGGGTTTGGACGAGTATGCACTGAACTTTTTTGCCTCGGACCAAGTTCTGGCTAACCTAGGCTCAGCTGACTTGCAGTCTATCGACTAATGATTTGACAAGGGGTGTCTCGATAAAAAAAACAGGGTTTAAGGATAGAGTTTTAGTGAATACCGGATAAAATGCATATATATTTACAAAAATACCTCCGTGTTACCTAGAAAGCAAAATGTTCTACTCCCAATTTGTGTACTCTCCCATGCTCCTATACACAAAGGAGATGTATAGGATTAAAACTATAAAAACAGTTTGCAAATAAAGCATCACATGCTAAATTTTGTGTATGGGAGCATGGGGGAGTAAACAAATTGGGACTTGAACACTTGCGAAGGGTTAATTGGTACTAGCGAATCACTTAGTTTTGCATTTACAATAAATGCATGAAGTATTGGATGACATATTAGGTAATGTTTATGACGAAAAAGGATTAGGTACATAAGCCCAAGTATGAAAAATGTGAGATATGCACTTAGGCTGGATACATCAACGTCAAAAAGTGAAAAGCATACTCTAAAAAGTATAAATCATTTTTTCGGGACTGATGTGCCAGGCCTTGGTGCCATCTGCACCTGGTCTTTCACACAAAAGTCAAGGCGTGATTATGACTTTGAGCCCAGCCACATGGAGGATAAAAGCATATAAGGGTGTAAGAAATGTACTCAATACCTGTTAATAGCAATTACTCAAATGTATGATTGGGCATGGTTCATGCGGTGTCAACGTTGCAAAGGAATGCGCTAAAGCTCCTGTGCTCAGGTGGCTATGGCATCATCCTTCCACTGGGAAGGCCATGGGTCAAATCCCCTTGTATGTAGTGTGAAATAATCACCTGCTTTTCCTAGAAGATGACAGCTTGCTAGGTTGGTAAAGCCTGTGAGGGTTCATACCATAGACCTGGGTTCCAATCCCGTCTTCACATATTAATTACTAACCACTAACCCATTTACTTACAAAAAAAAAAAGAGAGAGATGTACTTAATAATCTCTATAGTTGCTAGGAATATAATGATATATTGGCCAAAACACCATAAAGATGCTTTTTTTTCCTATCACGCGGTTTGGCACATTGTACTAGTCATGTGTATTGGGTCGTCATAGAAGATCAATTAGTCAGATCGGATCAGAATCATCAATCCCCGATCCCCATTCCAAGCTCAAATCAGTCTTGGCAGAGAATTGACCAATCATTTCAAAGGATTGACTGATTATTTCAAATGATTGGCTGATCCAACTCGTGGACCAGGCAATCCACAATGGATCGACTGATCCATTGAAGGATTGCCTGATCTATACCTGGATCCCATCGGAATCGACAAAGCCTAATCCCAATCTTGATCCCCATTTTTTGATCTATGTCCTTTAGAGCTCCTAGCTAGAGATGTTTTATGTGTTTGTTAAGGATGCAAATTGCATTGGAGTGGGCCAGGTTGAGGTTAGCTGAAACTCAGCCCAAAGTATGAAAATATGGCCCATATTTAACTCGAGCCAAATTTGGCTCATGCCATATAGTATGAACTTGGCTTATTATAAAACAATGGGTTTTGAGCGAAGATCCGACTGGTGCAATCTTATTAGCTCATGGGATGTTAATTATATAACCATATATTTATTGATATTCTTTGTTGACATCATATCTTATTTTATATATTGCAATTTGGGCTAGACTGGATCCTTCAGAATGATGTTACAATGAAGGTGATTTAATGGTAACAAAGATTTGTCTGTCTCAAAACAGACAATCAATCTTGTAAGGTAATAGCAAAGTTGCACATGACAGAATCAGCTTGGATTTTATACGCCGACCCCTAACCTCCGCTGAGGGTCAAACAAGTGGAAACATCAGTGCCGAAAGTGATTTTCACTTTTTGGGGGCGAGTGTAAATCACTTCCAACACTGATGTGGCTGCCCCTTGACCTAGGTGTTTTCTACACCAAGTGTAGAAAAGCCTCGCCATGACAGAACTAGTCCAATTGGCTACAAAGATTTGTAGAGACAGTAAAAATAGGGGATGGATGGAGGTGAAAATGGTATCCATTGTCAAATGCTTGCAAGCCTAACTAAGACAAGTGTATAATCAAGCAAAATCTGTTGCTAGGAAAAATAATGCAGGGGCATGCACGATGAATGAGCATTCATTGCACTAAGCAAAATTTTGTTAATTTCATTATGCACTGTAATATGTTGACATACTTTCCAATGCAAAATGAAATCCCAACATAGGTGTGTCGATGCCAACTTTGTTTTATTTTTGTGACTTGTCAAATTGCATTTTTTGTTCTATAATCCATGAAAAGTATTGGAAAGACTGATAGGAAGTTAGGGCTCTCTAAAGACACCAAAGACTCACTACTAAAAATTTAAGGACCCAACCCAATTTAAGGACTTCTAATATTCAGTACATGCTTTTGTATAGAGTTTTAATTCCTGGATAGGTACATTCACATGGGAAATGTTTGATACATGGATTACATGGCTGATGTGGATTGTTCAAATGGACGGTCCAGTTTTCCCATAGCAACATCGACCCACATGGTTGAAAGAGCGTAGAGGGCTTTTGGACAGCCTATCCTGAGGACCTATTTCCCTATTAGAGTAAGATAGATTTGAAATGTTTAGTACCAGTATTCATTTATCAGTCCGATGAGTTTGAAAATGTTTGTATTAACATTGCATGCTATGTCTATGTATCCCTATCACAAGGGCCAATATTCTATATGAAACAAGCATAGTTAGACTTTGAGATCATCCACAATCATTAATGTGTTATGAATGCCTACATTTTGAAATACAAATGGAAAGATTGAACCCGCCCCCTCCCCAAATTGGTTAGCATTTTAGATTTAAGTTAGCTTGGATCTCTTCTTGCAAAAACGCACCTGACGAGGGGGTGCTGTATAGACATGCGGGGGAAAAAAGCGAAAGAATCACTTCTTTATAACAGGTGGTTTTTTTAGGGGTGGTAATTCTATTGGTGGGTTGGGTTCGTGTCGAGTCGAGCTAATGGTATACGACTATATGGGTCAACCCAAACACAAGCCATTTAATAGTTGAACCAAAGCCGGTCAACTTATGTTTGACTCAAAACATGATTACTATAAACTCTATCCCGTTAATTTTGTGTCGGGTTAATGTAGGGTTCGCAGTTTGTGTAACTAGGGGTGGCAATTTGTCTTGGAGGGTTGTGTTCGTGTCATGTCAAATTAAGGACATATAACTATATGGGTCAACATGAATGACCCATTTATTAACCATGTCAAAGCGGGTTGACCTGCTTTGGTCCGGAACAACATTGTAGTAAAACCCTAACCCATTAATTTCGTGTCAGGTTCACAGGTCGTGTCAAACATTTTCACTTGTACTTTTATGTTCCAAAATAAATCCCATTAGTGTGTTGTCCAACGATCAAGATTGTTATCGCGATGTGGCACATAAGAGTATACATTAGGCTGACCCAAGATCCATTAATTTGTTATAAAAACTAAAAAATAAAATTAAACACTATATAAATATATCTAGGAGATATCATGTATCATGCTTTGGGCTTGGTCAAGGTTGACCTGAACATGACTTAAACTAGGCCTACGCTCTAATTAGGCCATTTTTTTTTCAGTTAAATCTTGGATTAGACTAAACCAGATTGGACTCAAGTTGGCCTGATCCTATGCACAACCCTAATGGCACATACAACAAATAAAAAACGCAATGAATACATTAAAAAACGAGTTTGTTTCCATTAATTTATATTAAAATGCTATTTTGATTTATTAATTTATATTAAAAGTTTTTTTTATATTTTATAATTTCGTATTAAAATAATATTTGTTATTTTATAATAAAATGTTATTTTTATACTATATTATATTATTTTAAAAGGAAAATTTGTTATTTTTATATTAAAAAGATAAATTTTAATTTTATAATAAAACAGTATTTTGGATAATTTTATACTTCTTATTAGATAGTATTTTAGGTGATTTCTATATTGTATTAATATTTTAGTATTTTATTATAAAGGTATTTTTGGTATTTTTTCTTATATTAAATAGATATTTTTGACATTTTTGGTGTTCATAGTCTTAATACGGGCATGATTGCTTAAATATCATGAAATTTTAATGTACATGCACATGATTGTTCCTATAAAACTTTTACAAAATAATAATAAGCAGATGAAAAAGGGCTTTTGCTTGAAGTATTTTCCTGTTTTTTTAAAAGAACTTATCGTGTGCATAATTAAACAGGGGAAAATATCGTTTTTTGTTTATTTTAAACAAAAAACAGTATAATACTTATTTTAATCAATGCCAAAAGGCAGTAGAGTCAAAGTCCAAAAGTGCTTATATTTTGTACATATTTGTCACTATTAAACGACAAGAAACTAAAGCTTGATTAAAAAAGTGTCAACTATGGCATTACCACAAACCATCAAAATGCATGAATACTGCTCATTTAGAATAGATACCATACACTTATCTAGACTTTAATAAAATTAAATGATAAAACTAACTGTTATTTTTAAACAAAATATTAATTTACACTGGGATCAATAGTTTTTTAGTAACTGATTTAACGATAAAAGGAATCATCTACAAAAAAAGTTATAATTTTTATCTTTTATTTTTTATTTTTTTGCAAATCATTTTTTCCTGGTAAAGTACAAAACTTTTTAGTTAAAAAATTAGCATGAACATATATTTAATATTTTGTGAAAGAAATTAAATACCTTGTTTGAATTATTAGTCATTGATTTAACACAAAAAATAATAAATAAAAAAACCTCCTAACGTAAACGTAATCAAGAAGCATTCTAGAGGCTTTCATCCGGACACATGGGCTCGCTACGGCTAGGCACGCCATCTCGTACACTTCCACAGCTTTATCTGGAACAAACTTGCCCAGCGATTCAATTCCATCCATGGCTCTGCATCTTCCGAGCACGCAAACTTGCATCACCCTTTCTTTTCCAAATCGTCAGCCTTTGTTCCTCTTCCCTCGGCACAGAATTCACTTCTCTAATGGCTCTAAACTCCGATTATCTCCTCCTACCGTCTGCAGAAAAAGCAGAGGCCACTGTCTTTCTCCTCCCAAATCGGTATCAATCGATGGATTCTCTGTGTCCAACATCCCAGGAAAGGGTGAAGCTGGGGAAAACGATATTGGGTTTCTGGAGAGGCTGCGGAGATGGGTTGCTTTTCTTCGATCGGTCGTGCCTGGTGGGAGTTGGTGGAGGTTCTCAGATACCGTCGAAGTAGCAATTACAGCGAAGCCGGTGACTGTATTGTTCGCGCTTCGTCGGATGTGGGAGTTGGTTGCTAATGATAGATGGGTTATTTTTACTTCATTTGCTGCCCTAGTTTTTGCAGCGGTGCGTGCTCAGTAATCCGTTTGCTCCTTTAGACCAGGAAGCACCCACCCACCCACCCACTCAAGCACCGACACACAAAATTATTGTTTAACGGCAATTGAATTGAAATGTACCCAGAAAAGAAAGTGGCCTATTAATATGATAACACACATGGAAATTTGATTGATTTTAGTTCAAGTAGGTGAAAGGTTGGCTAGTATACTTAAAGCTTATTTTGGTTTAATCAATGAATTATGAGGACAAGGAAGTTGGAAAAGCTGAATTGGATGTTTGACATCCTGGCCCATCAAAAGGTTTTTAATTGGACTGATGGGTTGTCTGAACATTGTGAATTTTGTGTAGTGGCCAATTCCTGCTTCACATTTGTAACTGGTCATTGCAAAACTATATTTGTATCACATTGAGATTAAAAAATTGCAATGGATGGTTAGTGAAGAACTAAAACATAATATCCTAATCCAAGCATATATGACCCCATCTTTCAAAATAGAGAAATTGCCTATGATCTCACTGTAATCAATTTATCTAATCACCTTTGGCATATGCATAATTTATTTGGATCTTTAATGGGAAATTGCCTATCATCTGCATGCTTACTTTAAGATTGTCCTGGATAATAACTATTATCCATGTTCAATATTTATGTTATTGTCTGCTTCAGTCAACTTCATGACATTCAACTATGAAATGATTTATGCTCATTACCTGCAGCTTTCGGAGATCTCAATACCACATTTTTTGGCGGCATCTATTTTCTCTGCACAGAGTGGTGAGACCATGGTGTTCCATCGGAATGCACAGTTCTTGGTTCTGATGTCTTTCACTTCGGGAATAAGCAGGTCAAAATCTTGTATGGTCAAACTTCCCTTCTAATTTAAGTTCTTAATTAAAGCACAATCATTTGCAATACCAGTGTCTTTTGTTCATTTTGTGGGATTATTCAAATATATTTTGTGAATGGTAAGGAATTCATTTATTGAAAAAAACAAAATATAGCAAGTACAAAGTAGAAGGATCATCGGGAAGGTGAAACCAAGGAAAAGTAATATAACTAAAGCACCTACTAACAAATCAAAGGTGGGGGTGGAAGTAATATGAGTGTATGTAGGGGAAAAGGGATAGTCATCAAGTGAATTTATGGATTTACAATTAATATCCTAGAATGTTTGTGGTATGGGCAATAAAGATAAAAGAGTGGCGATTCGCAAGAGTTTGTTGGGTCAAAATCCAAATATGTTGGTATTGCATAGGGGTGTCAATTGGGTCGGGCAAGGGCTAACCCGAGCCCGGCCTGAGCCCGTACTCAGTTGAAAATAGTTAGCCCGAGCCCAACCCGGTATAAAACTGTGGGCTTCAGGCTGGGTTCGGGCAGCCCGAAGTGATTAACTATGAATGCCTAAAATAGTAAATTTACTTTATTTTGAAAACCACGTGTCATGTTATTATTAAAAAGAATGTTATTTCCACAATTGTACATATATATTAAAAAAATGTTATTTTATATATATATTTATACAATTATACAGTAGTTCGGGTCGGGCCGGGTATTCCGGGTTGGGCTAAGGCTTGCCCGAGTTAGCCCAACCCGAAAATCATTTCGGGTGTAAAACCTGGGCCTGAGCCCAGCCTAGCTTGAAGCTCAACTTGCTCAGCCCGGCATTTTTTCGGGCCGTAAAAGTCGGGCATCGAACCAGCCCGGCCCAATTGACAACCCTAGTCTTGCAAGAAACAAAAATTATGAGTATGATGGATCAGATGGTGGAAGAGGTTTGGTGTAAGTATTCAAAATATTGGTTATCTCTTCCATTGTGGGGAGCCTCGGGTGGGATTTTATTGATTTGGAACGAGGATCGTGTGGAGGTTGTGGATAATAAGATCGGGGTCTTCTCAATTTCGGTACACTGTAGAATGAATAATGGAGGAGAAGATTGGGTATTTTCAGGAGTTTATGGGCGAGTCGTATTGAGGGAGGTGGATGAATTTTTGGGTGAATTGGACAACGTTAAAGCTTGTTGGAACCTCCCTTGGTGCATTGGGGGAGATTTCAATCTGATTCGGTTTATCCATGAAAGTAAAGGTGACACTAGGAGGGATGCTAAAATGGGGAAGTTTTGGGAGTTTATTAATCACTGGAATTTAATTGATCCTCCCTTGAAAGGGGCAAAGTTTACTTAGTCTAATTTTCAGGAATGCCCCACTCTGAGTCATTTGGACATATTTTTATTTTGTGATGAATGGGAGAATTTATTTCCCGGGAGAACACAAGTGGTGCTACCTAGAGCAACTTCTGACCATATACCCATTGTGCTTGATTCTGGAGGGGTTTTGGGGGCCCCTCTCTGTTCAAATTTGAGAATGCGTGGTTCCTTGAACCTGAGTTCATGGAGTTGGTAAAATTTGTTTGTGATCATGCTTCATACCAAGGGAATGCTAGTCGCATTTTCACTCTCAAGCTAAAATCCCTTAAATTTCATTTAATGGCTTGGAATAAAGTTACATCGGGATACTTTAAGGAGGAAAGTAAGAGATGCATGGAGAAAATTAAGGGCATTGATCAATTGAAAGAAGAGAGGCCGTTGATAGGGGAAGAGGGGTTGTTTAAAGAGGGCTGCCGTAAGGAATTTCAATTGTTGGCACTAAAAGAAGTGTATTGGTGTAACACAATTTTTTTTTCTTCATAAAGTGGCATCACACAATAAGAGTTCGAATGCTATTTGTGGATTGATGACCAATGGGGTATGGACACAAAATAAGTCAAAGATTAGAAATGAAGTGGAATCCTACTATGTGAATTTATTCAGAGATGATGTGCCTATTAGGCCCCTGCTTGATGGATTGGAATTTAATAAGATTTCAGATGAGGAGAAGTCCTGGGTGGAGCGTTCATTTTCAATTGAGGAGGTAAGCAATACCGTGAAAAGCATGAAGGGAGATAAGGCCCTGGGTCTAGATGGTTTCTCGATTGCTTTTCTCCAAAAATGTTAGGGCATTGTGAAGGATGATCTTATGAAAGTATTTGATGAATTTTATTATTCAAAGGAATTCTATGAGCATCTAAACAATAATTTCATCTCCCTCATCCCAAAGCAAAAAGTGGTGAAGGAGTTAAAGGATTTTCGCCCAATTAGCCTTTTGAGTAGTGTGTATAAGATCATATCTAAGCTTTTGTCAAGGAGGTTGAAGTTGGTGATAAAAGGATAATTTCTCCACCACAAGGTGCATTTCTAGAGGGAAGAAAAATTTTAGATGGTGTCTTGATTGCAAATGAATGTATTGAGGATAGAAAGAGGTCTGGTAGAAGTGGGGTGATTTGTAAACTTGATCTAGAAAATGCCTACGATCATGTAAATTGGAGGTTCTTGGAATATATTTTGATGAGAATGGGATTTGAGATTAAGTGGCGTTGCTGGATTTTATTTTGCATTCGCTCGGCTTCATTTTCAGTATTGGTGAATGAAAGCCCGACTGGTTTCTTTTCTAACTCGAGAGGTCTAAGGCAAGGGGATCCATTATCCCCGTTACTATTTATCATGGTGTTAGAGGTTTTAAGTAGAATGATAAAAAAAAAGCGGAGATTAGATTTATTTCAGGGTTCAGGGTTGGGTCTAATGTTTAAGGTTTGAGTAGTTTATTAAGTCCGGCTCTCAACCTGACGCCACCCTCCTCCTTTATCCGGGCTTGGGACCGGCAATGTCTGAAGATACAAACATTGGC
>JAOXJP010000008.1:1767578-1786996 GCA_025762735.1 Platanus orientalis | reverse complement strand
TGTTGCCCACTTAATTAAGTTCGCCCGACTAGTGAATATCTGCAAAAGAGAGAAAGAACACAACGGTTAATTGATCCACTTATTATGAATTGATTTTTAGCGTATACTAAGGACAAACTTTTACCTCATATGTGATGAACTCATAACTATAATCCACGACTATTTGATCGCAAGTCTGGCTACATTGGGTGGGCTGCAATCACAAGATTTATATTTGTATATTAATAGACAAAACAAATCTTTAAAAATTATTCACTATTTTTTTTAATTTTTTTTTGTTATGTTTGGACCTGGTTACCCAAGCATAACAGGCTTCATTTGGCCAGACCAACCGAGCAGACAAAAGTGTGCTCGATTAGTTTGGTCGAGCACCACATAGGGTACTCGGTTGGGCTGGCCAAGTGAAGCCTGCTATGCTCGGTTAGCCTGGTCGAGCACACCATAGGTTGCTTAACCTGGTCTTGCCGAACATAGCGCGAAAACTAAAATAAAAAATAAAAATTCACGTACCTTCATGCTTCGTTCTCGCTGTGGTTCAGGTCCGTTGTGCTTCATTACTTCACTTCTCTTTTGTAAATGCCTAACTTTCAAAATGAGGTGTTGGGATGAAGGATTTGGGAAGAAACCTAAGAGTGAGGTGTGTTGGGAGAGAAAGAAATGGAGGGAAGAGAATACGTAACGTTGGTTTTGGAGGGAGAGAGTGAGGTGGACTTAGAAATCTTTTTTTTTCAAAAGTTAATGTAGACTTTGTACAATGGGGTATTATGGGAAAAGAAAATATGAGGTTTCAAGTGAGGTGGATGAAATAGAACATCCCTTATATATTTCATGACGACAACTCCACTCCTCTACCAAAAGTTGCATTAAGGAAGGGTCCCCTAGGGTTCGGTGTGCCTTGTCACGGTCAAAAATTTTCTCTGCCACAACCATGTGGTGCCCTGACCATCACCTAGTCAAGGCTAGTCTTACAGTCATTTGAGCTCTTCTATGATCCACCGACATGCCCCCCGTGCACTAACAAAGATACTATTCACCAAGAGCCCTGAACGCTAAGTTCATACTTGACCAACTCACAAATTATTTGTATCACCACAACACTCGTCTTACCTGTAGGGTTCCTTGTGTCATCGTTGCTTATGTATATGACCAGTCGACTATCTCGGCACATAGGCCATGCCATTGAAGCGCATATCAAATGACCATAGAGTCAATCACTCTTCGCTTATAACATTGAAGGCCTAGCACGCCTACAATACATCTTCGTGCTGTCACTCGAGTCATTAAGCTCATTGACAACTATGACACCTTATGAGGGAACCATGCCGTTCCAAGCAAGACATTGTCCCGAGTCTTGCCATGCCACCACAGTGACCATCCAAGGCTAAACAAATTTTTTACCTAGCACTACGATCAGGCACACCTAAGCACACCAGCAATGGGATAACCCACTTAGCCACCTATGTGTTGTCACTGTCGCATAACACATGTTAATAGTGCAATCATAGGAAAGCCACTGGCTAAAGCTGCACGTGCAATACCACCACACCGGGCCCCAAGCACTATCCTTAGAGGGAATCCTAGGCCTCCCCTCTAGGAAATCCTAGAGCCGCTCCCAACTCATGTTAGGGATGCCTTAGAACTTAAGTTTATGCGGATTAGGAGCATGTCTCTCGCGTATGACACATTGTCCGTTGTGCCACCCATGCCTTGACATGTCTTCTACCCATGTAAAGGGTTTGTGTGTCTCTAAGCACCCACCCTTCCTCAAGGTGTACACTAAACGCTTCATGGATTGTCAAAAGAGAACATCCACCCCCTTAAAAAATCATACTATACTAATTACAATAATGTCATTGTGCACTATATATGAAAATATCACTGTGCCACACGCAAGGTTGTCGTGTCCATGTAGGGGTGTCAATTAGGCTAAGCTGGGCTCGGCCAAGGCTAACCCATGCCTAGCCTGAAGTAAAATGTCTAGGCCCATGCTCAGTCTAAGCCCAAACTCAATCCGATTTAATAAATCAAACTTTGGGTCAAGTTCAAGCTGGCCCAATGTTAACAACATAAAAATTTAAATTAAATTGGGGCCCATGGGCTTTAAATATAGAATTTATGAAACATATAAAATTGACTTAAGATTCATGGGTTTTAAAATTTAAATTTATAAGAATAATCATTTATATACTTTAAGATGGGCTTTGGGCCAATATCACTCAGATTAAAAAAAATGGAGCTTCTATTGCCACCACAGTATTTTCTAAGTCCACCTCACTTTTAAAAAAACGTTTTTCCTTTAATACCCCTCCCCTAACCCCTCTCCCACACCTCTGGTGCCCCCTCAGCAGTGCAACCCCCTTCCACTGCCATTGCAGAATCCCCCTCCTCTCTCCCTCCCTCTATCTTTCTTCCTCTTCCTCTTTCTCTCTCCCTCTCCCTCTCTCTCCTCTTCCTCTCTCTCTCTCTCTCTCTCTCTCTCTCTCTCTCTCTCCCCCTCCCTCCCTCTTCTGTTTTTTTTTCCTCCCCTGGGCATTGTTTGGACTCACAGGCCCGAATGGGGGTCTCTCCCTTCAGACCTGCAGGTCCGAGCAGGGCCCCTCTGTTCAAGTTTCGAAAGGAGGGGCCCTGCTCAGACCCGCAGGTCCAAAGGGAGAGACCCCAGTTCAAACCTGTGAGTCCGAACAGTGCCCGGGGAGAAGAAAAAAAACAGAAGAGGGAGAGAGAGAGAGAGGAGAGAGAGGGAGGGAGAAAGAAAGGGAGGGAGAGAGGAGGAGGGGGATGCTACAACGGCAGCGGAAGGGGGTTGCACCACCGGAGTGGTCGCCGGAGGTGTGGGAGAGGGGTATAAAAGGAAAAACAAAATTTTTTTTGAAAGTGAGGTGGACTTAGAAAATACTGTGGTGGCAATAAAAGCTCCCTTAATTGGGCTCACTAATTGTGGGACTGCCTAAAGTCTCACCACATGCAGAGAGACATATGGTGCCAAAAAGTGATAATTTCACCTCCCTAAAAAAGTGTAAATCACTTTTTCGACGTGATGTGTCCCCTTGCATACGGGGAGACTTTAAGCGTTGCTAAGGGGGTGTACCAAGTCCACGTCGAAGGAAAGGATCCATCCGCACCACCTCACCAATTATAGTAGAGCTGAATTGCAGACATATCTTATCGTCCTACTTATCGGATCCACAAAGATCACCAACCAATAAGATAAAGAACAAGAAGTGGTATCAGAGCTAAGTTGTGATCCTGGGACGTGTGATACCACTATTCTGTGCCTGCGCAGGTTGTGGGGTTCAATTCGGGAAAAAGGAGGCTGTTTAGTGATAAAATAGATATAGAAATTGACAGTAGTTAATGGAGGGGAGGTGGTGGGAAGAGATGGTTTGATGGGTGGGTAAGCACCGGCTGCCTATTCTACTAGAGCACGATAGACCACATGCGCCCGCCTTCCTGTACACGTTCACGCATGTGTCCCTCGTCTCCCCCCAAAAAATAAAATAAAATCATCATGTGCATGTGATTATTATGATTAGGCTGCGTTTGGATTGTCGAAGTAAAAAAGTCTAGAAAATTATTTTAAAATGTGTAGTTAATAATTTACGATATATCAGATCAGATGTGGATCCATAGTTGAGTTGAGAGTAATAGAAAGATGAGATTATTCCTGCATTGCGAAGCTCAGTCTAATTCATGGGAATTGTCCGGAAAGAGAAGAAAAAAAAAACCATCAGAAAACAATACTAGATTCTTGGCAATACCATCACTTGAACCCAAGACCATGGGGATCAAGGGATAAATTTCCCCCAAGAGGACAATACTAGATTCTGATTCAATGGGAAAATGAATGAAAGAATGATTTTCTTTCCAACTACCATTTGATATGATCATGGATTCCTAACATGTTTTCTGGTAATGATTGTCTGAATGCGTAGAAAACCATCAGATTCCTTATATTTTTCTGGTGTTGGTTGGTTGATTGATTGTCCAGACTGTTGGATTCCTAGCATTTTTTCTAGAACTGACAGTGTGATTGTTTAATTGAAACAAATCTAACCATGTAAAGCGAAATTGATTTCATTCTATCCAGTGTGAAAGTGTATTTAATCTTTGTTGTATAAAGTAGCCTCTTATTTTTCAGTAGGGCCATTTCGACCAACTGCTGAATGGGTAATGCAATCCATTACAAAATTGCTGTCCATGGGTTTGAACCCCGGTTCTCTCCCTTGTACAATCTCTCCTGAAGAGGCAATGGGCCCCACCCCACCCACCCCAAGGAAGGTTTGTGTCCGTTCTCCTAAAAACGGCCAACCTCTGCCCCCAGACAGGGGCAGACACATCAGTGCCAAAAAGTGATTTACACTTTTTTTGGGGTGGGTTGGGGTGGGGTGGGGGGGGCATATCACTTTTCGGCGCTGATGTGCCCGCCCCCCTGACAGAGGGCGGTGGTTAGCATTAGTTAAGGGGAGTGTTCCCAATCCTCTTTGCCCACCCCGGGTGTCTTGGTATACAGTGTCATCCGGCACAGAGGACCTACATCATGTTTGAGCTTTAGACTTCCACAAGGGAGATGGATGCCCCAGCCACCCTAGCATGGACTCGTATCCTCTACGCCATCTTGTGGCTCACCACGGTGAGCCTTGGATACAAAGGGGGGTGGTAGGGCCCCACCCCCTTTGTGTCTTGGGCTATGGGGCTGTTAGTGTCTATTCTAGAGTAGGAGAGGATTCTAATTTGTGGTTCTATATAGGGGTGGCAATGTTTGACACGATCCAACACGAAAATAAGCAGGTTAGGGTTGACCCTAAATGTGTTTCGGGTCAAAACAAGTCAATCCTCTTTGACAGGATTAATAAATAGATTGGGTTATGGTTGAGCCAAATCGTATTATACCCCTACTTTGACAAGACATGAACCCGACTTGCCAAGTCAAATTACCACATAACCCGCGAATCTGACACGACCCAACATGAAAATAAGCAGATTAGGGTTGACCCTAAACATGTTTTGGGTCAAAACAGGTTAGCCCATTTTGACACGATTAATAAATGGATCAAGTTAGGGTTGAGCCAAATAGTCTTATACCTTTACCTTCACACGACACGAACTTGACCCTCCAACACAAATTACCACCCCTAGTTCTATAGCCCTTGGTTTAATTCTTTAGGATAGTCATGTAAATTTATTTCTAAATGAAAATGGTTTTGGTAAATCTTGGAGAAATAGTATAAAAGACATTTCTTATTTCTGTCTTGTTAAAGGTATGATGCGATGGAGTGTACTCCGCCCAGCTTTTGTGCACACAAAATCCATGCACAATGCGTCTAAGGCTCTTGGGAACAGTCACATTAGCATAGAAAAGTGATTTGCACATGCTTTAAAAAATGTAAATCACTTTTCAATGTTGATGTGAGTGTTTTAGGTTTGTGAGACGTATTATCCATGGATTTTGTGTGCACAGAAACCGGGTCTGATAGAGCAAGACCATCCATCATATCAGAAATGCTTTGAATCGACCATGTACCAGGCTCTATGGCTCACGCTCACCATATAGAGGACCTTTTCCACAAACGTATGGTGAAAAAGAATGATTGTCTGAATAGATACAGACCTGTGTAAGTGTGCCATTGATTGACACATGATGTGTGTTTTTTTTTTTTTTAATTTGATGTCTTTTTTTGAACCCAATACAACATGTGTTAACATATAATTCACCGTAAACACTCCATACACTTAGTCACACAGAACATTTGCTTCCATCGGCCAAAAGAAGGCTTTACTTTTTGGAGTTCATCCAGTACATGGGCTAAGTTGGCTCGGCTCATCATGGACTGAGACTGAACAAGCTTGTTTAATTGAGCTAGACTGGAGTAGGCTCAGCTCAGTAAAAGCATTGCTCATTAAGGATAGTAGTTGTGTAAATAATACATATAGATGTAGCTTAGCATATTATATATTTTATACATAATAACGTGTATTTATTTAAAAAAAATTATTTAACAAAAATAAATAATAAATTTATTTTTGTAAAGTGATTTTACAAATGACTAACATTATGTCTTATCAATCAAATTACTTTTGTTATATAAGGTATTTGCAAATTACTTTTGCTATATTGAGACAGCTATAACCTTGAGTTTGGTGGTTGAATGAAGCTTGAGCTATGCTTAACTCTTAGGCTCGTAATTAACTTGAACTTGATCCTTGTGTGACAAGCTTAAGTTGAGTTAGGAAAGCTCAACTCATTGACACATTCAATATTCATATCAAAAGTATTTTTATATGTGAAATTATATTTGTTTCTCAAGTTTTTGTAAGCACACCTCCAAAATTTATAAACACACCTTCGTAAGTTTCAATTATACCCCTATCTATTTTTAACCCCATCTTGCTATGTTTTAATATGCACACCTCCATTTGAAATTCCCTCTCACCGACATCATCGATGACTAAATCATGTTTCCACGCAACAATGAAATCCCTCTCCAGCATCTTCTCTTTCTCTCCCTCCCTCTCTCTTCTTCTTTATCTCTCTCCCTCTCTCCCGCACCCTTCTTCCATCTCTCTCTCTCTCTCCCTCTCCCTTTCCTTCAAAAAAAATCTTCTTTCAGTTTTTTGAGTTTTTTTTCTTTTCAAATTGGTGGTCCGTTCAGCGTCATGATGCCGAACGAGTCCAAAGGCATTCGGCATCATAGTGTCGAACGTTCCTAAAGGTATTTAGCATCGTGACATCAAACGGGCCTAAAGGTGTTTGACTTGGTAAGGTTGAACAAACCGCCAATTTGAAGAAAAAAAAAACTCTAAAAACTGGAAAAAAAATGAAGGGGAGAGAGAGAGAGAGAGAGAGAGAGAGAGAGAGAGTGCGGAAGAGAGGGAGAGAGAAAAGGAGGAAGAGGGAGAGAGAGAGAGTGAGGGGGAAGTGTGCTTACAAAATTGTTTTTTAAGTTTTTTTTTTCATTAAGATTATAAGTGTCATTTTAAATTGAGGTATTTTTGGAATAAAATTAAATGAGGTGTGCTTACAAAAACTTGAGGTGCGCATATAAACTTCCTTTTATATATAGAGGGTATATATATCTATTTTATGTTTACTATAATGCCCCCACGGATCGTATCACATGATTGAAATTTTTGCATGATCTTTTCTTGGAGACTAGAGATGATTACCCTATTATTGGATGGAAATGTACCACTTGAGTATTGGTGACATTGTCAACGCTTGGAATCATTTCAATATAACACCATAGAAATCCAATAACATGACAAATGCCTGACAATGGATACTTCAGTAAATATATAACAATCTCCTGTAACTTTGTAGATTTATCAAAACACCCTTTATCAAGCACTGTATCACATACTAATTAATAATGCTTTTTTTAAATCATATGGCCTAGTTGTACAAATCTAACACACAACATGACAAATGATAATGGCAGTTTTTATTTATTTATTAATAATTGATGATAAAGTCAGTTTGATAAAAAGGAGGATTGTCTTTTCTTCCCTAAAAATCCCCAATCTCCCGTTCCATGTCAGGGGGTAAACACATCAGTGCCGAAAAATGATTTACACTTTTTTTTAGGGGGAGGGGGTGGCATATAACTTTTCAATGTTGATGTGTCTGGCCCCTGGCACAGAGTGGAACTTAGCATCTTTTAAGGGAGACGGATACAGTCCTCCTATGTTTGATAAGGGTTCCAATCTGAATGGATATGTATCATGCTAGTCACATCCAGCACTTGACACACAATACCTAGAAAGGGTGCTTTAATAAATCCATTGGAGTTAAAGGTGATATAGTAAATACATAATAGAAAGGACCCTGATTATTTGTCAAAGTACATTTGCCAAGCACCGTGGGAGATTATTTGAACCTTTTTTTTTTTTTTAATTTTGTTAAGTTTGAATCCATTTGATAAATACACAAGATACTCTTTCTTGTCTATTTACAACAACACCTTTCTGCCTTAAAACCTTGGATATATCTAAACACCCTTCATCAAGAAACATGACATCTCTTAACTTAGAAGATTATTCCAACTCTGTCTGGAGCCGGGTAAACGAAATTTATTTAAGATAAAAACTAAAAATACAACAACAAAGGAGATATTACATACACTCACCTAAACTATCCGGTCTCTGTTTTTGTTCACGATAAGGCAGACATGCTGAGATAACACGGGACGACCTCTTTTAAGGGAGAGGTCGGAGTTTTATACTACATACTGTTCCACAATAGATTGGGTTGATGGTTGCCCGTGTTCCCCTTTCCCTTTACCTTACGTATTTATCTAGACAACCTTCATGTCAAGCATGTCTTATGCTAGATTTGATTGGTGTGACATCTCACCGATCAGAAAATGATTCAAACCCCACTTGGAGGAGTTGATTTGAGCCATCCGTGATTCTCTAGTGGAATCCCGAATCTAGGAGCTCTATTTTGATAGACGGAAGCAAATGTTCTGTCGAGGTTTTTGTATGTCTTACCATGTCCTCTCATTACAGGTTGACATGTCATGGTTTTATGAATTTTGTGTCAGCAAATGTTCATCTGGATGTTTATATTTATGGGCATTTAACCCTTATGTGTAGGACACGATAGGACATACAAAACCCTGAATAGAATACCTATTCCCTTGACAAACATACAAGATACTGTTTACTGTCTATTTGCTATGACTGACGTGAACCCTCTCTTAACCCAATGTTTCTAGGTAGACACCTTTCATTAAGCAACATGTTTCGTGTTGGATTTGATTGGCATGACATCTCTCCAATCAGAAGTTAATTCAAACACCACTTGTAAGCCTTTTTAGTTACCCACCAACCTGTAAACCATCCAAAAATTTTGGAAAGTCACGCACCTAAACATGCCCAAAACGGATTGTGTCCGTTTCCTTAACTAACGCCAACCTCTGTTCCCTGTTGGGAGGCGAGTACATCAACACCAAAAAGTGATATGTCGCTCCCCCAAAAAATGTAAATCACTTTTCGGCACTAATGTATCATTCATGCTTATTCCCAGTTTTTGTAAGAGTGTTATGATACAAAGAGGATTATGTCCGCTCCCCTTAACTAATGCGAACCTCTGCTCCCCCGTTAGGGGTCTGGGCACATCAACACCAAAAAGTGATATGCCCCCAGTGTAAATCACTTTTTGGCATTGATGGACACAATCCTCTTTCGCTGAGATGGCATGGTATGGCCCCTCCGACCCCCTTAGACCATAGCAACAACAATATCATGTCAATAACAGTACAGTAACTTTAACACATCACACATGCCCTTGTAAAGGTCGCCGAAGCCATAACGTGCCTTATTAATAAGAAATGGGAGCAAATGTTCTTTTCCCAATTTTTCTGCTCCCAAACACAAAGACTAGGATAGGACGTATAAAAACGGAAAGATGTTCTGTCCAGGATTTGGTGTCTAAAGACACAAATGATCCGTCGTATGGAATAAAATGCATATTTCATATTAAAATTTTTGGGAGAGTAGACAATTTGGGAGAAGAACATTTGCTCCCATAAGAAATTTATAATAAAAAAAAGTCAAATAAAAATTGAAAAAGAACATTGATTGTCAATGACCCTCTGTCTATTTCCCACGTCGTAGTCTAAGTTTACAAGAACAAGTGACGAAAATAAAATAATCAAACAAACAAAGAAGAGTGTGAAAGACTAGAAGGGAAAATCCAAGAAAAAGGCGGGTTACTTTGCTTGTGACTTCTGAACCCAATACGAGAAACGACGAAATACCAGAAACTTGGGGACCTTCGCAGCTCGCTTCTCTTGTTTCCATTGGATCTGAGAAATTAAAAATAAGAAACTCCTCTCTCTGTCTCTTCCATCTTTAAAGGGTCTCATTGCTTTTACAGCCATGAAAGATCGCCCGCTCTGCATTTTGCTCTCTGCCTCTAATCAAGTAATCTCTCTTTACTGTGTTCTTTCTCTTTCTTGTTTCGCTTTTCTTAGTTTCTCTTCTTGGTTTTCATTAATTGGAGATTTCGGTGAATTAATTTATATAATCATTCTTATTCGTGATTACTGAAAGTTCTTGTTTTTCTTTCCATTGTCTGAAAATTTTGGTTTCCATCTTTACTTAATCCTGTATTCAGGTTGTTTCTTACTTTGTTTTGGTGGGTAAATTTTTTTTTTTTCTTTTCTCCGTGAACTTTGGGATTTTATCCGTAATGGGTCTCTGAAGATTCGGAGAATTTGATTGTTTCCAGAATCTTTGACGTGTTCATCTAACTTCTTGCTTTGAATTGGTTTTTCACTAGCGGAATCCCTCTATTGATTCATCTTGTCGGAAGACGATTTGATTTGCAATTTACTTCAATTGATGGCTACGAGTTCGGAATCCACCTCCCCGGAACATCTCTGTACTCAATTGAATAACAGTGTAGAAGTGCCAGCTCCGAACCTCTCGAAGGGATCGGTTGGTGATAGAGTTGGTTCTTTGTGGAAGCCTCACGATTCTGCTTCTGCTACAGGCTATAACCCATCTTCCATCTCGGGGAACCCTCGCCGTCTCCAACCACCTCCACGGTCTTCAAAACTGTCCACAAATGGAGGGGTTTCCTCGGCTTCCCGTTCAACTGCTCCGGATCATGACATGAAAACTGTTGGCTATGGAACGGCTTCTGTAATCCATCGTAAGCATTCCTGCAAGACAACCCAGGAGCATTCGCAGAAGGAAGAGCTACCCGCTTCCTTGAAGAAATCTAATAGATTGAACAAGGAGCAAACCTCAGTTGTGGAAGGTTTGGATCAACAGGAAGGCCGATTAGCGTTTCAGGCAACCATCAACCACTACCCAAGCCCTGATAACAGTTTCTACACAGCTATCCAACACCCAGAAGCTAAGGACATCTTTGCAGTTAGCAAATGTGTTAGTGGCATTGAGAAATACAGTGGAAGCACGGAGAGCAGGAAGACTAGCATCTGTAGGGACAGCACCGGCAGTGATGTTAGTGGGGAGAGCAGCTCAAGTAGTTTTAGCAGTGCCATAAACAAACCCCACAAAGCTAATGATACGAGATGGGAGGCAATTCAGGCTGTTCGATCTCGAGATGGGCTGTTGGGGTTGAACCAGTTCAGGCTTTTGAGGAAATTAGGCTGTGGAGATATTGGTAGTGTTTACCTGTCAGAATTGAGTGGGACTACAAGTTATTTTGCCATGAAGGTTATGGATAAATCATCTCTAGAAAGTCGGAAGAAGCTTCCGAGGGCTCAGACAGAAAGAGAGATATTGCAGTCTCTGGATCATCCCTTCCTGCCCACTTTGTATGCACACTTTGAGACAGAGAAGTTTTCTTGCTTGGTCATGGATTTCTGCCCCGGAGGAGACCTCCATGCTCTCCGGCAAAGACAACTAGGAAAGCATTTTCCCGAGCATGCAGCCAGGTATCATCCTTGGTCCTTGTCTTATTTTATTTCTATTGTTGTTGCTGTAATTATTATTATTCCATTATTGCTATCTTTATCATCATCTGTATTATCATTTATGTCTTTATTTTTTATTTTTCTGGTAAGTATTGAAGTAACAAAAATGGTCAATGCTTTAAGGAATAGAAATGCTTGTATGCAACATACTCTGTTTATGTGGCTCACAGCTGAAGAGTTACCAAACTTATTGGTGCCTTTCAGGATTCATGACTAAACAACATGTAAATCTGACTCAATTCTAGAGTGTGACAATAAGATTCACTTCTCTTGATGAACCTTCCTCTGTTACAGATGCACATGTGAAACTGCTTAATTGAATTCCTTGTGTCAATACAGATTATAGAAAATCTCTGAAATCCTACCATGATCCTGATCATGGCCTTCACCTTTATCCAATTTTTGTTAGCACCTCCAATTCCTGCCAAACAGGGTTTGCAAGAGGTTCTTCCCTTTTTAACTGAGCTTGAACCCAACTATTTTTCTAGTTTTCACCACATGGGAAGCACTTTGTTCTTCACCTCTACACATGATGGCTTTCCAAATCCTTTCAAAAGCAACTGTGCTACTGTAAAAGGAGTAAGTGTTGGCGCAGCAGAAACAACCCTGAAATTCCACATGATGGGATACAGGCCTAAACCAGTCACGATATATGCAATAAAAAATAAAACAACAGCAAATAAATCAACAATCACACAAGATGATGATTTTTACATGGTTGGCTAAGATGCCTACATCCATGGGGATATCCATTTTTTCACTACATGAGAAAAGTAAAAGAGGGACAAAGTGCTCACCCTAGAACCCAAGCCCTTAACCCTGTTACACCCTTCTCCCCTTCTCTCAACCCTGTAAAAAACCCATTTTTCACCTTCTCTCGCAACCCCAAGGTTTCACCTTGAAAAAAACCCTTCAAAGAGAAAGCCCTTGAGAAAGAACAACCCTATTCCTCTCACTATGAGAGATCCCTAATAAAGACTATAATTCTTGCTCATGTAAATAGCATTTTTTTTCTTTTTTTTTTCTTTGTCTCTATTAGGGTTGTATCCACAATGAGGAAACCTTTTCCTTTTATTATCTTCTTGTGGGGCTCATCTATTAAGAGAGTCCCTAGCTGGAAACTTGCCAAAAAAAACCAACAGTAAGCCACCCTCCCCACCACTACCACCACCAACAACAAAAAGAAGGAAAGCCTTATGTATTCACACTCCCAGTCCTCTTCCCATTGGTAGGGACAAAAACTTTCTCTAAAAAATTCAGGAGTTATAAACAAGGCTCCAGTTCGTCATCTTCTAAGTACCTCCTATATGCCAGACATCAAACTACCTTCCTGTTAAGTCTTTTCGAACTGCTTCCTATGCAAAATATCTGGGTATTAACCTATGCAACACGTGGAAAGAACTAAAATGACTTGTATTCCTCACACCCATATCTTCCTAAAACCTTATCTCCTCCATCCATTTTTTATATGACACCCCTACTAAGCTCTTAAAGAAATCTTGTTAATTTCCTTACACACTTTAGTCTAGAACTACTTACATTCTTACAAGCTCCCTGTTTTCCCAATCCCCATTCCTGCCATACTTCCAGTACCTTACCCAAATCCTCCCATTGTCTACCTCAAACTCTTAGAATAACTTAACCAACAGTGCTATATTTATTTATCTTCCTTGGTTTATTAACACCTAAACCTAACTTATTTGGATATCACAGCTTCTTATCTTGATGTACTGATCCCCTTTGAGTCCCTTTGTCAGTAGTTCATGGTGGCATCTGTTTTGACTTCACACACAAAAGTTATAAACATATTTGCAAATCTGTTTGCACTTGACTTTAGTTTGTACTGCCCAAATGTTTGCTCCTTAAATCCGCATTAATCCTTCAATCAATTCATTCAATTTTCATTTCAAGCCTGCAAAGCAAACAATGCCAAGACACACAGAGTGACACAAAAAGTGCACATTTACACATTAGGGTACACCACATGCATTCAATGAATGTGTATAATTGGTATCACGTAAACGCGTATATTGCACAAAATGTGACAGATTTGTTAATTCAAATGCTCATAACATCATACTCATATTGTTGCACACAAATTCTTGATATCACAAGCATTGGTGACTAGAGAGTTGCTACCCTATTAAAGATGAAAATTGGTTTTATAGGATCGAGTAGAGTGGCTTTGACTTATCAAAAAAAAAAAAAAATTGCTTTAGACTTTAGTGTAGTGCATTAACGTCAAAATCATGGTGTAGGTTTTATGTGGCAGAGGTTCTCCTTGCTTTAGAGTACCTGCACATGCTTGGGATCATTTACAGAGACCTTAAGCCAGAGAATGTCTTAGTGAGGGATGATGGCCATATAATGCTCTCAGATTTTGATCTCTCTCTAAGGTGTACAGTATCCCCAACTCTGGTGAGGTCCTCAAACACAGAGATGGACTCAACAAAGAACTCCGCCTACTGTCTTCAGCCTTCTTGCATTCAACCAACTTGTCTAATCCAGCCATCTTGCATACAACCCACTTGTTTCATGCCACGCTTCTTAACAAGCAATCCCAAGAAAGAAAGGAAAGCCAAACCGAAGAATGAAGTCTATAATCAAGTGAGTCCACTTCCAGAGCTCGTCGCAGAACCTACAAGTGCTCGATCAATGTCCTTTGTGGGTACACATGAGTACTTAGCTCCTGAGATCATCAAAGGTGAAGGCCATGGAAGTGCTGTAGATTGGTGGACGTTTGGAATCTTTCTTTATGAACTTTTGTTTGGGATGACTCCATTTAAGGGTGCAGAAAACCATGCTACGCTGTTCAATGTGGTAGGGCAACCCCTTAGATTTCCAGAGTCACCCACAGTGAGCTTTGCTGCAAGGGACTTGATTAGAGGTTTGCTTGTCAAGGAGCCACGGCATCGCCTTGCTTATAGGCGTGGTGCCACCGAGGTCAAGCAACATCCATTCTTTCAGAGCATTAATTGGGCACTTATCCGGTGTACTAGTCCGCCAGAGGTGCCAAAGCCATTCATGGATTTCCCAGCAAGAACGGAGGTGCCAAAAGAACCAGTAAATGGGAGGAAAACAGGTATCGATGGGGATCCTTCAGTGAAATATTTAGAGATTGATTTCTTTTGATTCTTGTAATTTTGTTCTTCTGCACCAATTTCCATGGTAAAGATATTTTGCTCGAATGGTTCTTTTTTGGATGACAAGGAGATCAGAAATTGTAGTTCCTCCAAATGGCACGTGTAACTACTCTTTTCACTAGGCATGTAAGCTGCTGATTAAAATGAGGAAATAAGTTGGTATTCTTTTCTTTCACCATTCTTCTGATAATTAAAATTATGTACCTAACTGGGAGTAGTTTTGTAATGTCCACGAATCCCATACCTCTCAAATAAATGTAAATTTCTGCATGCTCACATGGAAAAATGAAATTAACCACCGAAAAATAATAATAATAATAATAAATAGATGGATACTGTTTAGCTAATGTTCTATCATAGTCAAAGATGAAATAATAACTAAGGAGCATTATCATATTGCATGCTTATTAATTGTTTTAAGGCCAGTACTAACCACCTAATATTGATTTGCATCATGCATCTGCCACCCATAGGCTCACTAGTTTTATTAACTGGAGAAATTATATCTGCACCGTCTGGAGTTATGGTTGTCCTTGGGATATCTATTTGTGGTCAAGGCCGAGTTGTGTTGCTGCTTGTCTTTCCATTTGTTCATTCCACACCTTAGTAATTTTCTCTTTCCTACCTTTTATGAGCCAGTGGCAGTTCTAGGTGGGTTGCTTCTCTCTATAATTATGAGTTTCAGTAATTCTCATATGTCTGTGCCAGCATTATCTACACTTCGTTGCCATTGTTTCTTACCACATTATAATGCTTCAAGTGAAATCTTTAATTTGAGTTTCATGCTCCTTCAAGTTATGCGAAGAGCCATTGTTAGGAGGCGGCTTTGCGGTATCACATTCCTTTTAAGGCAAAGGTCTACACCAGGAAAAGGAAAAAAGATTACTAATTTGTTAGGTCTTCACAACTTTTAAGTTGCTTCTCATCATGAAGGAATTCTTATTTTCTCCTTCTAAGAATCTAGCCAATTCAGGAAGCCTGCATTTAGAAGAGGGCAGGTTGTTTAGTAGTAGAAGAGTACCAGGTTACAATCTTGGAAATCATTGGGAAGAGAGGGAATGAGATTGAGCCCAATGATTGCAATGTAATAAATGAAGTATGATGAAAGGGCAGCATTGAACTCAATGAAAATGTCAATGTGTTGGAATTTTGAGTGATGGGGAAGATCATATCCTGACTTAGGATCAAACCCCAATAATTTGTCCATTGCCTGACCCTAGACAGTTTGTCCCAGAGGGTCCCAAGGATGTCCCACTCGGGAACGCGTTCATTTGGGTTCTTAACGAAAGGACTACAAGACTCAAATTCCGGTCCCAAGGCCCCATAAAAAATCTCTACCCAGGACAGCCGAGGCCTAGAAGGCCCTTCGATCCCAGGGGGTCTAAAACCCTCGACTCCTAGTGTCGAGCTATCTTTTTTCGCTGGAACACTAATACCACCTGAGACCTCGACCATGTGACTTAAAAGGATAAACCACACCTGGAAACCGTTACGCAAATCGCCAGACCTTTGCGACAAATCTGTCAGCAGGTCTGCCAAATCTGAAGAAAATGACAAAAGACAGGAGAGACACGGCCAAGAATGTGGGCAACAGTTTCACGTGAGAACGTGGGGGAAAAGCAACTGGCAAGATTCACCTTGATACGCCCCCTAGCCCGAGCCTATAAATATGGGTATTGCTTCGTCTACCAGGTATGGGATTTCAGAAACCCTAACACTAGAGAGTCCTATCTACAATCTCCCGAAACTCTTTGACTTGATTGTCGGAGAGCTAGAGACCGGCACACCGCCGGGTACTAGCTCCCTGACCCTCTACTATCCTGTGTGTGCAGGAACCACTCTGTCAAGGGCCTGGATTGATCATAGACCATCTAATTGGCCCAAAAGGAGGCCCCTTCATCTGATATGCCATCAGTTGGCACCGTCTGTGGGAAACGCTGTTGTTTTTCGACAGAACTAAAGGTTTACATGGTTAATACCAAGTCGATGGCGGCTTAGCACAACCATACCAATGGAGTTAGCGGCCTAGAAACCTTTGTCTCCGATGGAGTACACCCTAGGACTCCCAGGGTTGGCACGCTCGAACAGAGGGTTCAGGGTTTGACGACGAATATGTAGCTGCTAATGGAACAAAACCGGGAGATCATGCTGGAGTTAAGAGGCCGAAGAAGTGCACCAGGTGAGGGGGAAGCGGGATAGCCAGGGTCTCACGTCCCTTCAGGCCGGAGTCAAGATCGAATGCATGGGGACAAGAGTGCCTCGGTGCCCCGGTTTCGAGAAAGTCACCATGAATAAAGAGCTTACATCCTAGGGTCCTGGGAAGAGAAGATAAAAGACGTAAGGAAGGAGATGGTGTCGATGAGGGAGGCATTAAGAGGCAAAGCCCCAGTCACCGTCGATGAGCTCATCCAGAGGACAGATCATCCCTTCACCACAGAGGTAATGGCCCATCCCCTCACCGATAAGTTCAAACCACCACATATGGAGATCTTCGACGGTGGCAAGGATCCTTTAGACCACTTGGAAGCCTACAAAACACACATGAGTCTCTAGGTGATGTCAAATGAGGTAACCCACCAGGGTATGGTTTAGCCAGCTAAAGGCTGGAAGCGTATCTAACTTCACTGAGTTAAGCCGGTAATTTGTTGGTCATTTTATTGGCGGCCAGAGGTACCGCAAGTCGGCTACTTATCTCCTGAACATCCAACAAAATAAGGGAGAATCGTTGCGAGATTACGTGTCCCGGTTTAACAAAGAGACTCTGTAAATTGAGGATGTAAACGAAAAGATGGTGGTGGCAGCCCTTATTGCGGGATTAATACCCTCCAAGTTCCTATTCTCCCTATCCAAGAACCCCCCGACCAGAATAGCAGACCTCATGGTGAAGGCGCAGCGACACATGAATGCCGAGGACGCTCTCAACGCCAAGCGAGAACGAGATGCCGGGCCCAACTCGTAGCACGATAAGAGAAAGCAAGAGCAACAGCAGGCGCCCTAGGAAGATAGAGGTCCCAGGGCAAGAGAAGGAGTTGACGACCAGGGAATCAGACTGCGAGTCAACCTCTCCCAGAGTAAGTTTCTGAACTACGCCCCCCTCAATGCACCTGTGGAGTAGGTATTTATTCACATATGGGATGACTTTAGTGTCAAGTGGCTCGACAGAATCCATGCTCCACCGGAGAAAAGGAGTCGCGACAAGTATTGTCGTTTCCACCGGGACCACGGCCATGACACCATTGACTGTTTTGACCTGAAGGAACAGATTGAAGCTCTGATCTAAAGAGGCCGACTACAAAGGTTTGTTGCAGCACCACAGTAGAGACCCCCTGACTCTAGAAGAGAGAAGACCTGAAGGGCCCGTTGGGGAGATACGGGTGATATCTGGGGGCTTCCTGGGAAGAGGAGAGTCCAGCTCAGCCAGGAAGTCGTACGTGAAGCAAATCCATGCAGAAAGGAATCTACATCTCGCGATAATAGGGAGACCGGTGAAGCAGGTCAAATCAGAGTGCACGCCCATCACCTTCTTAACAGAGGATGCCCGAGGGGTGAACCAACCACACGATGATCTGTTGGTGGTAACATTGGTCATTTCAAACTATCTCACGCACTGTATCCTCATCGACAATGGCAGCTCAGCAGATATTCTTTACCTCCCCACCTTTGAGCAAATGAGAATCGAGCAGGATAAGCTCAAGCCCGTCCAAACACCGTTAGTGGGATTTACAGGAGACCGGTTGCTCCCGTTGGGAACAATCAGCTTGCCCATCACAGCAGGCAAAGGAGAACGTCAGGTGACCAAAGCAGTAGATTTCCTGGTGGTCGACTGCCCATCAGCCTACAATGCAATACTTAGAAGGCCTGCGCTGAACTGATTAAGGACGATTACATTAACGTATCATTTGTTGATGCATTTTCCGACGGATAAAGGAGTTGGGGAGGTTAAAGGGGACCAGGCGGCTGCCATGGAATGCTACATGGCATCACTCAAAGGAGGCCTAAGTAACAGAGAAAATATGTTCATCGATAGCGTGGAAGTCCGAGATAAGGAGGCTCAGGTATTAGCATAGCCAGGAGGAGAGTTAGAAGACATTGTCCTCAACCCCAACATGTCTGATGAAACCACCCGGGTTAGATCAGACCTACCAGGAGAATTCAAGGTCCGGCTACGGGACTTCCTTGTCAAGAACCGAGATGTGTTCGCTTGGACACATAAGGATATGCCGGGGATAGACCTCAGGGTAGCCGTACACAAGTTGAATGTCGACCTGGCATCGAGGCCTATCAAGCAGAAGAAAAAAAACTTTACCATGGAGCGTAATTAGGCAATCACGGAAGAGGTGGAAAAGTTACTGGCGGCCAGTTTCATAAGAAAAGTTTACTATTCCGACTGGCTAGCCAATGTGGTGATGGTATGGAAGCTGAACAGAAAATGGTGAATGTTTATTGACTTCATCGACTTAAACAAAGCGTGCCCAAAGGATAGCTTCCCGCTCCTAAGGATTGACATATTGGTGGACTCGACAGCAGACCACCAAACCCTCAGCTTCATGGATGCCTTCTCAGGGTATAACCATATCAAAATGTACGAGCCCAACCAAGAAAAGACCACCTTCATCACTGATTTGGGGCTCTACTGTTACCGAGTAATGCCCTTTAGACTGAAGAACGCCGAAACTACCTACCAAAGATTAGTCAACGAGATGTTCAAGAGTCAGATCAGAAGGAATGTTGAGGTATATGTAGACGACATGCTGGTGAAGAGCCTCCAAACCGAACAACACCTCTCGAACTTAGACGAGACCTTCCAGACATTGAGAAGGAACAACAT